>PVIH01003201.1:28259-166654 GCA_004025045.1 Sigmodon hispidus | reverse complement strand
TAGAGACCACTAGTGAGTGAGTATATCCCCTGCTTATCTCTCTGAGTTTGTGAGACTTCGCTCAGGAGGATATTCTCCAAATCCATCCATTTGCCTGTGAATTTTAGGATATCATTTTTCCTTACTGCTGCGTAGTATTCCATTGTGTAGATGTACCACAGTTTGTTAATCCATTCTTCAGTTGAGGGACATCTAGGTTAGGGTTAGGGTTAGGGTTAGGGTTATATTCCTGGCATGTAAAGGTCCTGTGGTAAAGGCAAAATCAAGCCACCTCTGGAGGGCACGCCCCTAGGCGTGGCTATGTTGATCCATGCCCACCCCTTCTCTTAAAAAGAAACCTCTCTTTTCTTTCTTCTCTCCCTCTCTCTGTCCCCCCCCACACACTCCGCTCTTTTCTGGGTACCCACCTCTCTGTAACTCCCTAAAATAAACTCTCCCATGTAACATCTGATAGTGACTGTGTGTGTCTTTCCCCACGCACAAAAAACTAAGAAAGATCATCTCAACAAACACAGAAAATATATATGACAAAATGCAACAATCTTTATGATATTGTATGAAATTGGCACAGAAGAAAAATATCAATATAATTAAGATATTCTGTGAAATATCCACAGCTATATACCATACCGAAAGATTTCCACTACTTTCATAAAGGAGGCAAGTCTTTACACTTGTCTTATTCTTTCTTATTAATATTGTATTAGAGGGTTTAGCCAGGAAAACTAAATGAGAAAAAAGGGCTTCTAAATTGGAAAGAACAGTGTGAAACTACATATTAAAATAAAATGATCTCACATATAGAAAACCCCAAGGAATGCACAAAAAGAAATTGTAACCAATAAATGAAAGTTTTGAATGTTACAACCTAGAAATAAAATTTTGAAAGCAATCCTTTATGACTGCATTAAAATTAAAATACATAAAAATGTATTAAAAGGAATAGGAGGCTTATACAGGGAAAACTACAAAATCATTGAAGGGACTTAAAATCTGTATACTATATGATTACATGACAGATGATAGAAAATGATAGATTGGTAAATTAATAGATAGGTGATAGATGTGATCAGTAACACATAAATAAATAGATATAAATAGATAGGTAGATATATAAATAGACAGATAGTATGCTTCCATAGATATGTATTAACTTAATATAATACTTAGTAAGATTTAGGTGAATTTTATGTAAAGATGGACAAAAATGATCCTCACATTCATTTAGAAAAACAATGAGCCATTTTAACTCTGAACAATATTAGATGATGCACAATTCCCAGTTTCAAAGATCCCTATCAAGTTGTAATAATAAAGATGATGACATTAAAATAAAGTGACAAAGACAAATGAGTAGGCTATAACTTATTTCAAAAATAAAATAAAATTTATGGTCAAATGATAGCCACCAAGCATTTGGATATTTAGGTAAACAATGGTCTTCAGCAAATGGTACTGAGACTGGAATTCTACATATCAAGAAATAAAACTGGAACCCTATCTCAACCTATATGTTAATTCAAATAAAACGTCAGTAAAATCCCCAAGTATCCCTAGAAGATAGTGTAGGAGCAAATCTTTGGTCTTAATTAGACAATGAGCTCTAAGATATGACATCTTAAGAATAAGTGATAAAAGAAAAAATAATAAATTGGACTTCATCAATATTAAAATAATTTCCACTTTAAAGGAAAAATAACCGGAAATAGCTTGCAAATCAATGTATTGGTAAGAGACTTTTTTCCAGAATACAACTTGCCTAGAGGTCAATAATTCTATCAACCCAATTTCTTAATGACCAATTTATATAAACTGAATTATGAAGCCCCAAAGTCATACACTGAAGCTGTAATCTCCAACATGCTTATCAGAGATAAGGGCCAATAGAAAAAAATAAATTTCAATGAGGTCAAAGGGAGGTCCTAATCCAATACAACTAGTGTTCTTATAAAAAAAATTTAGAATGCATGCACATAGGATACACTGCAAGAGTGATTATCTGCAAGCAAAGGAGAGAAGCTCAGGGTAATCCGGACCTTCAACACTTGCCTCTGACTTTCAGACTCCAGAATTTCAAGAAAATATGCCAGTAGTCGTGTCATAAGAGCAGCAGGTGGTTCCTGAGCTTCAGAAGATTAGCCCATCGGAATGCAAGGCACTGATGGCTGAATCTCAGATAGGCAAGGTCCCAAGGGCTTCTGCTCCAGAATGTCTCTTGCTACTGTTGTGCCTTTGGATATTTGCTACTGCCATTTTCTCTGGTATCTAGCATGGTGTGAATGGGTGTGGGTGAAAATCTACACTGCCTTTAATATAGTGTGATTATCTCATGGAACTATCTCATTTTAATCTGTGGGCTTTATAAAGATGATTTTTATCTTAAGCTATACTGTTTTACTGAAGTAATGATTTTATACAATAATAGTATTAGTTTAAATAGAATTTTGATGGTGATTAAGGGTTTTTACCAAATGTAGTAATAGAATAAGATAGAGGTTAGTTTAATAGGGGAATTAATATAGTTAAAGATAGGATACAGTGTTGTCCCACCCTGATAAAGTAGGAACCACAATGGATAAAAAATGGAACAAGCAAGTGTCATGTACCTTAGGAGTTTCTTTAAGAACAGCCATGTAGACTGTAGTTTAGAGTAATGATTAAGGAAAACAAACGAGTCCTGGTAGTCAGCTCAAGTTCTTTTTGATATTGGAAAATGTGTTCATGAGTTTTAGTGTGCATCACAACTAAAACAAAGTTTTAAATAATGACTTTATGCAACTAAAAAAAGCCAAAGAATTAGATGGTTAGTCAAGATAATTGGACAGGGCACTAAATTATGATAAGTGAAACTGGTAACCTGTTTCTGTGGTAATTATAAAAACCACTGCCTGTGTAAACAGTTATGGCTGAAAGGCTCCTGATATATGAGAAGTCTGAAAGATAAATGCTTAACTGTATGTGGGTTCTCAGGACTAATTTGTTTTTCCCTTGTAACACATAAACTATTCAATCACATAAGGGGTGTGGAAAACATGGTGTTTTTACTTGTTTCATTGTAATCAGTCACTTGAAAATAGAGTGTAACCACACTGCAATTTTTATATTGCTTTAAATATTTTTGCTGAATTATATAAGCTGTTAGGGGAAAGGTAAAGAAGTGAGAAGGAAGACATCCAAAAGTAGTGAGAATGAAGTCTTCAGGAAAGAGAAAGAAGGGAGGCATCAGAGTAGGAGAACAGAACAGAAAGAATGGAGCAAAACAAGCAACAGAAAAAATAATAAAATGAAGACTTAAGATTTGGCCTTCAGAAAAGTTCTTGTGTGTCTGTCTGTCCAAAATTTCACCTATTCCACATCTCCCCTTGAGTTTCTCTGACATGCTGGAGGCTTGCCATTTCTCACCACCCTAGGTAAGGTCCTGACATACTGGAGATGTGTGTTTGTATATCTATTAAATACACACAGTCTGTGGTATTTTCTCATCATCCCAGCAGATTAATTTGACTAATCAGTTTAACCATATAATAATAGACAAATGGCCAATAAGAACAATTCAAGAGGAATGACTTTCATAAAAGGCCAATGGAAATCACAGCAAAGAATAGTTCTCACGGGTGGCCAAAAAGGAAAATACCGACAAAAACATATAGCTATAATTAATCACATCCGATCCACCATACAATGAATTAATATTTATTAGGGAGAGAGAACTCACAAACACAAGAGCGCTTCTAGGAGAAAACATTCCTCTAGACCAGTGTTTCTCAACCCTCCTGATGTTGCCACCCATTAATATAGATCTGTTGTGTTGACCCTCCAACCATAGCATTATTTTTTCATAACTGTTAACTTTGTTACTGTTATGAATGTTTAAGTAATTATTATTGGAGTTAGAGGTATGGTAGAGGGGTTATAACCCACAAGTTGAGAAACATTGCTATACAGCAAAAAAAAAAAAAGGATGCAATATTAAAATGATCTCTTTAATGACCTCCACCTAAAACCTGAATTAAGTGCCATGATCTTTGGCATTTGTTAGCACTGAGCTACAAATAGCCAGTGTCATTTTTCAGGGCCTTATTTCCATAATAAGGAAAGAAAGGGAATAATCAAGATATTATAAATCTGTCAGAGGTTGACTCATTTTGTGAAAAGTATCAGAAATTCCTGAGAGAAAGTGTAGATGCCACTGAGCAGAGATAATAACATCAAAGCTGAAAAGGGTTGAAAACCAACAAAAACTTAGCAAATTGTCTAGATCTTCAAAATATTTTTTAATCATTATTTTGATTTTTGTAGATTCTGCTTTATCATACAGGTCACAGATGGTTTTCTCATACCTTTTCCCCAAATAAATAAATACTTTTATTTAATATATTTCATTAATATTTCAGAAAAAGAAAATATGTATGCTACTGTGCTGGGTAGTTTTCTGTCAAAGAGTCACTGCATGCTGCCTCCTAAAAACAAGATGTGATGAGACACAGGTAAAGCCACAGAGCCATGTAACAATACATAAATGATTAAAAATAGGTTTAGTTAAGTTATAAAAGCTAGATGATAATGAACCTGAGCTATAGGTCAACAGCTTATAATTAATATTAGCTTATAAATAATTATTTTGTAAATGGGACCATGGGTGGAAAAGATCTCAGGCTACAACCCACAAAGAATGAATTTGAAGTGTGACAGTTCATTGTGTAAAATGAGCTCACTTATTGGGTTGCTAAATTTTTACTTTTATTATTTTATGTAATTTTTTGTCTTATTTTAGGCAAATGATGAGAGATTGTTTATTGGATTTTCGATTGACTTATATTAAATGAAATTCTTCCAAGATATAGATTAAAAATCTCTGTAAGTGGCTGAGTATGTTGGAAAGAAAATAATATTGATTAATTTTCTAGAAGCAGCCAAGCTTTAAAAAGTGATTAAACTAATTTTTTCTTGTTTGTTCAAAATAGGCATTCACCAGTTGTTTTATATGCCATATTTAAAGGAATGGGTGGGGGGATGTTGAAGCAACCCTATTCTCCAGAAGTCATTATCAGTGCTGGACATAAAATTGAGCAACAGTAGAAGACATTATAAATCCTGTATATTAGGCCTAGAGGCAAGAACAATCTGTAAGCCTGATAATGTTAAGGTAAACACAATGGCAGCAATTTATCTTACCTTGAACTTGTAACCTTAAAAGTCACTTTCCTACACACTCTTACATTCTCATAATATTCTCTGGAGTAACATGTCAGGTTTTGTCTCTGTACCATAGGAGAAAGAGCTAGTCAGGAAGACTGAGTAAACTTTCCAAGGTCAAAAAGGTACTCACAGAACCAGAACCAGAACTCCAGCTCATAGGCTTGGAGCCCCCTCAGCTTCACTATGTTTAAGCTGCAGGGTTCAGTAAAATGGAAGATATGGATAAAGTCAGGCTCTGTATCAGGTGCTGTGAAAGTGTTGATAATATGCTCTTAGATTTCATTAACAAATATTATATGTGCTGCATTAGAAGCAAGGAAACCATGGGCTCATGACATGTGACATTAGTATATATGCATATTTAAAGAACAATTGAAAAGCCAAAGAGAAAATGCAGAAATGTTTACAGAAAGTTTGTCCTCTACAAGAAAATACCATACACCTAAGCTCTTATAGGAAGACAAGATTATCACTCCTGACCTAATATTACAAAAAGAAAAAAAAAATAACTCTAAACTTGGAAGGATGTCTATGTCTTACTTAGTTACAATTTAAGGATTTGTTTTCTGTGATCTGCCATGAAAATGATTTTTTTTTAGTCCAAACTCTCTTGTTAGACTAATGAGCTTTATAAAAATCACTGTGTATCCAATGAAACATTAAAAACTTTTATTTATTTGAACTTAGAATTTTGAATTGAGAAGATAGTCTGCAGAGATTGCCATTGAAATGAGCAGATAGCAAGGCTCTCACAGCCTGGATTGTCTTCTCAGAGTTCTGGAGGCTGCAAGGGTTAAGGTATCAGCAAGTTCAGTCTCTGTCAGTGGACTCTATTCCTGCCTTTTCACTTTGTTCTCACATGTATCTTTAGGAAGAGGACAGAAGAAGCCAAAGAGGGAAGAAGGAAGGGAATGAAAGAAGAAGGGAGGGGGATGGGCTGAAGGTAAGGGGAAGGAGAATGGTATTCTGATAAGGACACCAATACTATTAGATAACGCTCCATCTTCTGACTTCCTTTATGTTATTAATAACTAGGAAACCTTGTGTCTAAATTCAGCCTCTGTGAGGACTGGTGTTTCCAGATGTGAATCTTGTGAGGCCACATTCAATCTGTAGGAGATACTTGGTATAATCCTCATAAAATATTAAAATTTAAAAAGAGAGTATATGTCCATGTACTTTTGCTTTTACAGCTTTTTTGGATGGTTTTCTATAATGATAAGCATTTGACTTATGCAAGTTACTTAAATAAGAGTTATCTCACATTGATAGATTATTTTTTTCAAATGTTAAAACAAATTTCAAAGGTAAACTATTGAGCCCTGATATATTATCCATTTTGTATAATATTTGATTCAACTTGCTATTATTTGAGTTTAAAATTCTACAGCTATAATCACAAGAAATAGTAATGTGCACTTCTGTTTTTAAAAATATGATTATAGTATCAGAAAAATATTGCATTTATTTTCTGAAATTATCTAGAGGAATAGTATTCTTTCCTCTTTTGAAGTATACTAGGCTTCACCAATGTATCTCTTAGACCTTGTGTTTTCTTTACAAAACTATTGCAAAGTAAAAATATCTATTTGATACAAATTTATCAATTTAGTCATCCCTTTTAATACAAATTTATAATTAATGTCTTTCATAAAATTTTTCTATTACCTAAATTCTAAAATTTACTGTTGTAAATAGTGGGTTATCCATGTACCATTGGATGGCTCCACACTCATGAGCATATAGGCCTTGTTAAATGCTCACTGATTCTACTTTTTATGTAGGACATGAAGTTGGTAGAGGATGTATTAGGGGAGCCCCTGAAGGACTTGGACAAGGGGGGAATTGCATATGCTTAAAATGCATCATATATACATGTATGGAAACTTCAAAGAATAAATAAAACATAATATGCATATTTACTGTCAGGAATCTATCCATATTCTCTTGTTATTCTGTCCTTATATGAGCAGGAACTGCAGTGAAATTCCCTTATTTTGTCCCTCAGTTTATCTCAAAATAATTAGTTCCTTGGTATTTTCAAAGAATTGACTTTGAGATTCATTGATTTTTCAATTTCACTGAATTCTATTAATACCCTATTGTTGTCTTTATCCTACTTGCTTTGGAACTTTTTCATTAAATTTAATAGCTAAGGTGGACATAACAAGGAAAAATTAAATCATAGCAGGTAAACACAAGCCTTGAAGTTCTTTGTCTATCATTCAGAGCTGATGGTATCATCATCTAACTTTCAACAGTTATGTATAGCCCTGTCCCTGCAGGCCAGTTTTCAGTAACACTCTCTCTAGAGTCAAGTCTGTCCAGTGTGTATAGCCTTCTTCAGGAGATGGTCCATGTTCCTAGTATCCCCAGAATACTGAGGTCTCTATGGCAGTCTAGGCTTTTTCCTGAAAGATTTTCACATAATGACATTTCAGTGGCCTCTTACTGAGAATAAGACCCTGATACACATTGCCTGACCCAAGGTTTCCTCTTGAACCACATATGAATGTCCTTTGACCTCCTCCAATGTAATCTTGATATTCTTTGTGGTTACTAAAACAGTCCAATGTGGATGATAGCAAGTTAGGAAGTCCATTTGAGATTTAGCTTCAACTAATGTGCCTACATTTTGGTCTTGCATTTCTCCCAAAATGTTCCTTTAAGTCTTTGCTTATAATATTTTAGGGCTTATCCAGTGTCTAGTTCCAAACTCTTCCAAATTCCTCCTGAAAACCAGTTTCAGTTCAAAATCAACTGAGCAAAGCTCATATTCATAACTCACAGAGACTGAAACAGGAAGTGTGGGACCCGCATGGGTCTGCATCGAGTCCTCTGCATGTATATTGTTGCTTTCAGTTTAGTGTTTTTATTGAACTTGCAAGTGTGTGAGCCAGTGAATCTCCTGAATCTCTGGCTCTTGTGCCTTCTCTTGGGTCCTTTTCCACCTGTTGGTTTGTCCAACTTGAATATGATAGTTTTTATTTTCTCTTACTACGTTGTCTTGTGTTATGTTTTGTTGTTATATCTTAGAAGCCTGTTCTTTTTTTAAAGGAAAGCCTGAAAAGGAGTGAATCCAGATGGGAGAAGAGGTGGAGAGGAACTGGCAGGAATAGGAAGAGGGGAAACTATAATCAAAATACACTGTATCTATTTTCAATAAAAGAGAAAGATCAAACCCATATACTTATTGGAATCTCTTACAATCAAAATTTTCAGTTGATTTCTCTGTTCATAAAAAGAGTTGTATCCAAGACACAGTTTTTATCATATTTCTTTGAAGTTATTCAGAATATTATACCAATTTATTTTTATTTCTGGACAAATATTTTAAATGTTTATTTTGAAACAAAGCCATGTGAACTCTGTAATGCGGTTCCTTCCTTTTAACTCAACAATTAAGTTAAAGTTACAGATTGAGAAAGTTCAGTATTGTGGAAAGACCTTAGAACACTTGATAACAGAATTAAGATTTTCATTTTCACTGGGCTACTCTCAACTTGAGTTCCTCATCTGCAAATGCAAGCATTTGTGACAGCCATGATAGGATACAGTGTTAAGAGAATTAAATGGACTGAGCATTTTTTGAACTGTTAAATACTATGGAAATTATAACCATAATCACTCTTCTTATATTTTCGGGGAAAGGTTTTTTTCTTATGACTGTTTATTAATTTCCGCTTACTAATGATCCTTTTAGAGTATCCACTATATAGCAGACACTGTTCCTGAGGCTGGAAACATCGATGAATATAGCAAATTAGCCACTACCTTCCTGGAAAATGTCTTTCTTCATGGACTTTAAATTCTAAAGTCATATCTATAAAGACTAATGTATTAGTCAGGATTCTCTAGAGTAACATAACTTATAAAAACGTGTGTGTGTGTGTGTGTGTGTGTGTGTGTGTGTGTGTGTGTGTGATTTCTTAGAATGACTTACAGACTAAATAGTCCACCTAATCCAGTGACTGGCTATGAACAGAAATTCCAAGAATCCAGTAGTTTCTCAGTTTATGAGGATGAATGTCTGAGCTGGTATTCCATATATGCTGGAGTCCAGAAGAAGCAGACTCTAATGCCAGTAAAAGAATTGACTTACTATTAAGGTGAGAGCAAGCAGGCAAAGAGCAAAATGTTTGTCTTCTATCTTCTTCTACAGGCTTCCCACAGAAGGCACTGCCCAACTTAGAGGTGTGTCTTCCCACATAAAAGGTCTGGATTAATTATGTGTCTTCCTATTTCAAAGATCCAGATTAGAAGTAGATCTTCCTATTTCAAATTAAACAGAAATCCCTCATAAGTGTGCCCTCCATTTGGGGATTTTAGTTAGTTCCAGATGTATTCAAGGTGACAACAAAAATAGACATCACACATAGCTACCACAACTAGTGCTAGGAACTTCATTGTTGTAGACATTTATTCTAGCTTGTGGAAAGCTCATACATAAACTCATTTTCAATTCACTCAATAAACCTGCACACATGGACAATGTGTCAGAACTTAGTAAGTTGCATTTAGAAATATGAAAGTCTTTTCTCTCAAATGGCTTAGTTCTATGAGTAAAATAATAAATTTTCAATGTTGTCAGACAGAGGAGAAAGAGTGCAGCATCCTTTAAAATTTCATAAGAAACAGCACCCTAGAAGAGTCCTGAAATAATGTTCTGTACAACCTCAGAGTGTTCTATAAGACTTCCTACTGGACAACAACTAACCAGGGTCAGGAAATCCTTGTCTCCTCAGAGATAAAAACTATATAATCTGAGTCTTGGAAAACTAAGAGGATTGATGATCAAGAAATCAGACAGGCATTCAAGTGGATGAACATCAAGATTGGTAGTAGGTTTGGGCATTTGAGCAACCACACATGAGAACATTGTGACAAGTTAGGGTTCAATTGCAGGGCACTGAAATAATTATTTTTAAAATGCTTGGAATGGTCTTCTTCCTATTAACCCACAATAAATTATTTATTCATTTCATTAATTTGTTTTAATCATGGATATTTGATGACTACTTGTTGACACACTAATGAAATGCATCTAAGTGAAAAGACTAAATGCAAATAAGTTAAAAAAAAAAACCCTCTCTTGTTAGTTCTAAAAAGCCTTTTAGAAGCTGTCTTTCCTTGGTAACAGCAAGCCGGTTTGTCTCTGCAGAATGGCTTTGACATTTGTCTTGATGCACAGTAAGTGACTGCCCTATAGTTTCTTATAATTCTCTTGGCTAATAATAGAAACCTAACTAGGGCACAGCTAAGGCTGCTGATGGAAACTAAATAGATTCAGCTGTGCTTTCAGCCAAGGCAGGAACTAGGACTCGAGCTGGCTGGTACCAATGCTGTTCCCTGGTCAGGTATTTTCCATATCCAATTTCATCAATGCATCCCATCACTTGGAAAGTTGATGATTGCCTTTCTGTCCTTGGTGCTAACCACTGGATGAACTGAATGTTGATTTGGGTAAGATACTGTTTTGTTTTTTTGTTAATGTTAGTCCCCATTGCATGACTTTTTCTGAGGAGTTATTTCTACTTGTTCCAAATGGATAGAGCAAAAACAGACCAAAGAAGTGATTCCAGTCAAGTCCAGCTTGATGAAACAATGATATTATTGGAGTGGCTTATAAGAGCACAGTGAGGCATTAGTTGTAGGAGCATGAATATCTTATGGACAAATAAGCCTTCCAGCAACTGCATCTTCCTTATACATCCTCAGAGAGGGGCAGGGCCTCCTGAGCCTCTCTCCTCTATTCAGGTGGGATTGCTAATAGGCTCATTCTCATGAAGAATCCTTGTACGATCACTGTTGTTCTGGCTCTAGATGGCACTAAGTATATCCAATCCAGACACATCCACACAGCATCCTCCACTCTCTTATTTTTAAATATTTTTATGATCATTTTCTAAATCTTCACCTTAAACTAGATATATCTACCACTTTGCCAAAAGGCATTATTATTGTACAACAATCAAAGTGTATCTTGCATTATGTCTGGATTTTATGTTTGGGGGTTGCTTTCCAGATTAATTACTTTATAATGGTATGTTGTCCTTTATGGGAGGTTTATGTTATACGGAAGATTCTGGAGAGTATAGTATTAGTAGAAATATGACAGTCTTATCTCCTTGTTCCCAAAAGAACATTATCTATTTCTTTATGAGAACACTGGTAGTGATCACCCATTGGTTTGGCAACTGGATATAAAACATATCATTGTGTTGACTTCCAGCTTTTGTGAAGATGTCATCCTGTGGTTCTAACTCAAAGATCTGGCCTGAGCTAGTTACACCTGGCTTTGAGCTCTGTAATAAATTACAAATTACTACCCATATAAATATTCAGTGAAGTGGGTGGTGCCCATTCAAGACAAGCCCCTTCCCTCTTTGCAGGGGCAACTGCCATGTCTCCATGTGGAGTATTAAGAATGACTTCTGCTTTGTGGGTGACTAATTGTTGGTTCTTAATGCTGTTCTATTCTGCTATCAATTACCCAAACACATGTATACTTTATTGATACAATTTTTCCAGCCAGCTATTTCCTGAAATCACCACCAAAAAAAAGTCTTTTTCAACTGAGTATATATTTTCCTAAAGAAGAAATTAAATCCTCATGATTGACATAGTACACAAGAGCAGAGGACATTTAACTCAACAAAAAGAACTTCAGTGCAAAACATTTGGGCTGGAAAGAAGCCTATGATACAGACAGCTAGTTCCAACCTTTGGAGCAAACAAAGCCTAAGAAACATGCATCTGATCCAAAGCAACCTTGAAAGGCCATTTTCACTGACTAAAAAGTAGCACAATGCCAAGTACTCCAGGCACTGAAGCAAGGGTCAGTGTTGTGGAATATTTATTAACTAGGCAAAGGAGTGTGGCTCTTATTTATGCTGCATTTGTTTGATATGTCAAGATGTTTTGCTGTTTCATCTTGCCTGCCTAAGGTCCCTGATGTGTCTAATAAAAAACTGAACAGCTATAAAGGGATAGGCGGGGGTGGTGAGTTGAGAAAATAAATAGGAGGAAGAATCTAGGAGCGGGGAGAAAGGGAAAGAGAGAGAGAAGACTCAGGGGCCACCACAGCCAGGTAGCCACCAGACAGGCATGGAGTAGCGCACACAGAATGGAAAAAAGGCACAATGAGAATGAAGAGACACAGGTTAATTTAAGTTAGAAGAGCTGGTGGGACAAACACAAGAGAAGGCCGAGCATCCATAGCTCATTCTCCATATCATGATCTGGGAGCTGGTGGCAGGACAGGGAAGGCCTGTTACACAGAGGCGGTATCATGGCAGGACCAAGAAAAACAATGCAGGGTATGTATATGGCCCATACTAGGGAAGGACAGTTACTTCAACCACAACAGTTAGTAGATGGCCCTTGTTCCTTCCTGAGAAGAAAGTGAAAATGCAGCCTCAGTCATCGTACATCCATTTTTTTATGTAAAAAGGTGTGCTGGCTCTTATTTGATGTTGTGACAAATTATCACAAACATGGTGGCCTAAAACATCAATTCTTTAACAGTTAAGGGGGTTAAGATTCTAGAATTTTGTTTGTTTTGGAAGCTCTTGAGGACACCCCAGTTTCTTACCCTGTCTAGTTCCCTCTTCTATTTTTATATCATCCTGGCTGCTTCTACTCCCCTCTAGGCCTTTTCTTGAAAAGCATGAGATAACAAATCAACATCTATAACATAATCACACCTCCAAACCACTCCTCACCATGAAGGTAACATATGCACAGGATCCAAGGACCAGGATACAGACATCTTTGAGGGACCCTTAGTCATCTATCTAAAGACAAAGATCTCAGCATCTCTTCTCAGAAGCCACTACATATCCTTGTCATCTTTATACTCTAATGTGGCTCTGCCTGATTCAGATTCATGCTTTGCCTACCCAAGTCTCAAAGGTAGGTCAAAAATATTCTAGCCAAATTTCAAAAACCTGTGTGGTCTTTATAGTATACAACCTGATTCTTCATTTCAGACACTGGTTTGATTTCTGAACTGGATAGTGCTGATGTCAGAATAATCTTTTAGCAAAATGGCACTCCCCCAAACACATCTTAAGTATCAGTTTTTTAAACAACTTATATATCCACTCAAAGCTTGTACAGGTTTTTTTTTTTTACCATTTTATTGAAAATAACCTTGAGGAAAATTTATGGAACCACTCAATGAAATTGGTAGATCCCAAATTAATTGCCCTTTTCTGAATTACCAACATCTGTTCTAAATAATATGAATGAGTGAGGATTTCCTCACTTTGGTGAGTGTATATTGATTTTTAGAGATTGTCATATTTTTTTCTCAAGTTTCACATTCTGAAGTCTGACCTGAAATGCTCATTTTCTACAGTTGTCCTTGTTCTTACTTTTTGGCATTACCCTGTCTTCTGTTCAGAACAAAAATGGCATATTTAAGTCTTGAAAGTTTCTTGTAACGCTCTTGGGTACTGACCTGTGACTTCTTATTTTATATAATATAGTCAGCCACTTATTTTCTGTCCCCATAAAACTTACATCATTCACATCATTTG
Organism: Sigmodon hispidus; assembly: GCA_004025045.1. NCBI lineage: Eukaryota > Metazoa > Chordata > Mammalia > Rodentia > Cricetidae > Sigmodon > Sigmodon hispidus. The sequence goes on along the minus strand of PVIH01003201.1, from coordinate 152,912 downwards.
TGCTCTAGTCTTCTTGGTATATTCCTATCACTTTTTATATTCATGTTCCATTATATGTCTCTTTTTATAACTTTTGTAAAGCATCTATCTTTTATGAGCTTAGGTTTGGAATGGGCTATAACTACATTATTTTCCTTAGATGTCTTTTGCCTTTCTCTATGAACTTTTCAAAATTCATTGTAGTTATAGAACTTCTCACCCTTCATCATCTTTTACTTCTTTCAAAGTGGTGAAGCTTTTTTAGCAATCTGCTTTTAAACTCTGGGGTGCATGAATAAGCCCTATTTTCCTTTTGATATTAGGAATTTACTGTTGCATTAATAATACGTTTTTCCATTCTAGTTAAAATCAAATCCAGAATGTTATTTGCCTACACTGGTTCTCTTATTTTATCCACAATAAAACAGTCTGCTGGCCAAACATTTATCAGATGTCCTTCTTTCAGCAAAATTGGATTTTCAACAGAGTTCAAGGGACTCAGAGTTTTCTGTGACACTGGCTCAGAATTTAATAACATCATGCTTTGTAATGCTGAATATTATGTTTACTCCTTGACAACATTTGGGCTGTTTATTATTAATTTTCCTTGAACTAATTACACATCCATCTAAGATCCAAGTATCTTTCAAAATCAGCTTTCATGCTGCTTTCCCTTAATAAATTTTGCTTACAACAATAATTGCAAAAGTGAGGTACTAGTATGTACAGTCAGCCCAAAGCTACCAATGAAAATAAAACAGGTTCTGGCACATTGGCACAGTAAAATCTGTGGCTAATTGAAAGACCAAGTTTATGGATGATGTGAATGCATGAAAACAATTATAGCTCTACATATGGGAAATAATTACAAAAAAGAAACATACCACTATACTAACCCCAACTATTAAAAAAAAAACACTATGTACAAATATACAAGAAATAAGAGATCCTCAGGACAAATGTCAATCACTGATGCTATATTTTCACTTGCAGTTTGGGATAACAACAAATTAAGATATTTAAAATGAAATCTAAATAATTCAGAAAACCTTACATTTCTATTTGCGTATGGGAAAGAGCTGTATCCAAACCAAGTTTACTCCGTTATCCCTATAAGCCAGCCAAATGTGATGGCTGAGTCATTGGTCTTCTGTGAAATGTACTTGGTCCAGAAGAGTGGGAGGAAAATCATTTGATATTTTAGTCTCCCAATGAATGCACAAAAGGCAAATAGTTTAATTTAGAGTTTTATTAGTGCCTGTATTTCTCAAAATTCACTTAATATTAACTTGTACTGCAATCAACTATGTTTTTGTTAAAGATGTCATTCTCTCTAATCTTTACTTGGCCCATCCCAACAGCAAACTCTGAAGTTTGAGGCAGGACACTGCCTTTGTTGACAAGCACATCACTGAATTCATAGGAATCCTAAATTGAAGTACTATAAAATGACATTGAAAGACTTTGAAAGAACCATGAGCCCCTAAATCCTGAAATCTTCCCCAAATCATCATTTTCTGGGAAGAGGGCCTGTATTGTCATTGGACTTTTAATGCGTTATGACTCCCAATAGCAAATGGAACCAGGATAAATTCTGCAATGCCTCTTTCCTGGCCACAATATTCATAATGTACATTAAATGCCACATTTTAGAAGACCCAGAATGCCTTCAGAAATAAAAATGAGTTGCTCTTTCCCCAATTATTCTTTAAAAGTACATTTTGTAAGTGTATTTGAAAAACAACGTAAGTCTACTTTTTGGTTCAAATAAGATTTGCTCCTTTATTATGAAATACCTAATTTCCATACATGCTACACAAGTGTAAAATGTGACTTAGCATGACCAGGTCTTATTTTCTACAGTGGAAATCCATAGCATTTAAAAATGTGGAATGTGAGTTGCCCCTAAAGTATTTATACCAGATCTGAAAGTTTTGCTTCTTAAAAGGACTAGAATGTGGCTTAATGTGAACTTGAGGACCCTATTTTGAAGCTCCAGCACCCACATGAAAGAGTTGGGCATTTGGAAAGAAAAAAAAAAAACCTGTTTATGCAAATGGGGTACTACTTTTATGGGAGCAACTGACAACATTATTATTGGGTATAAAGCCCTTTCTACAAGAATTAATCCATGTCTAAATTACAAATTAGTTAGGGCACAAACAGTGTTCATTTCCCCATTCACCTACCCAAAATTCATGATGGGGTAGGTGAATGGGGAAATGAACACTGTTTGTGCCTTAACTAAATTGATAAAGCATTAAACAACATTTTAAATACTTGTGTTTATAGATATAGAAGAATTCTACTTTCACCCTTAATCAGATCTACCCTTTTCCCCTGAAGAGTAGCGAGTGGGATAGAGACTGATGGCTGCACACGGTGCTGAGAATAGGTGACATGAACATCCAGCCCTGGGCATAGAGCTGCTATGCCATCCTTTCTTACACTTAGAGAACACTGAAGAAGAGAACACAAAAGGAGTGTAAGGGTTGTAAATTAGGAAGACAGGCTGTGGGATGCCATCTTCTTGGCAAGACACGTCCATTTTAATCACAAATTCCTAGTAGCTGTTGATGCCTATATTAGGTCTGCCCAAGAATAGGCCAACAGTCAGGTATAGATGGAAGAGAATCTCACTGCTGAGCCATTTGATACTGAGAGATTCAGGGAGAAGTGGAGGCATTGGCTTTTGGTGTGTATCTACTGGTGGCCACTTCAGGTTGTAAACTAATGGCCATTGGGATTTGATACAATGGAGGTGATAAGGAGAGAATGTGTGTGGGATAATCAAAATGTACTAAGTATGTTCTGTGATTCTTATCATTACAGTCCTGTGTTTTACTTTTCAGATATGCCCATTGTCCCTCTAAGTTTTATACAGTTAAATGTTTCTACAAGCCTAATAAATAAAACGTATTAATTTGTAGGGAGAGAAAAGAATACGAATTTTTAAATAACAAATAACTTTCATATAACCACAATTATAACAATGGAAAAATCAGATTCTATTGCTGACACATTGAGATTGGTACTGGCAATGTTACAGGAACAATTCTGAGGGAAGCAGGTATAGTTTGCATCTAGAAGATAAAGAACAGACTGTTACAGATTGAAAACTGAAGCCAGTAGTGGAACCAGGCTTTATTTCTAGGATAAGAACTGACTTTCTGGAGTCCATTTCCTATACGGGAATACCTTGTTCAGCCTTGATACAGGAGGGAGGGCTTGACCCTACCTGATCTTGCTAAACCAGACTGTTTTGACTCTCCATGGGAGCCCTTATCCTCAGGAGTGGATGGGGGTGGGGTAAGGGGAAACTGAGGGGGATGAAGGAGGAGGAGGAGGGGGGGAGCACTGTAGTTGGTATGTAAAATGAAAAAAAATAACTTTCATATGAAAAATTTAAAAGAAAAATGAAACTGTAATACTTTACAGGTATTCCTATTAAGTAATTTTCCAACTTCTTGAATCTGAGTAGCCTTATAATTTGTATGTCAAATAGTTGACAAATTTGTTGTCAGTTCTGAAGTATGGACCACAATTTCCATATTCCCCCATTTGGATTACTGCTATTGTAAAATAAAGAGAAAAATGAACTACTGAATGAGAAATTACGTGGGAAGAGACTTAGTTAACAGCCAATATTAAAACTCTACACTTGTAAATAAGATCATAAATTATATCTAATTGGGAGGGTATATGACAATAATCATAGGAATGAACTCTAGCAAAACCAGGAAAATCACCTAATAATTCTCTACTAACACAGAATCATGAGAAATACTAAATTATTGCCATTCTAAACCACTAAGTATCATGTTTTGGTTATACAGTCACAGAAAAGACCAGAGAGTTTATTGAAAGTGTAGCAATGAAGAAATAGAAAGCAATAGAATCAATTCACAGACCATATCTTAATGTGATGAACAACAAATGTAGCTATCCAGGACCCTTGAAGAAATGATTTGCTACCCATAATGAGGTTAAGAGACACCCTCAATTGTTAGATCTTTTAGGGTTTTTCTTACATAGCAAGAATTGCCTCTTCCAAGGCAGTCTCTATTCTAAAGTAGCATGTAATCAATGACTGGGAGAGGTTAGGACAAAAAGTCCCAGAAACATTAGTTCAAAGGGCAAAATGATAATGGAAAATTTTTGTTCAAGAGCTTTCCATGGGATGGTCAGGCTTTTAAATAAGTTTCTGGGAACAATTCGATTACACACAGTCTCTTATAGGTAATATATTATTATAACAAGCATTAGCCCAGATTTGACTAGTAGGTATTTTAAATAAGAATGCTCCCTATAGGCTTGTGTATTTGAATGCTCAGTCACCAGAAAGTGGCACTATTTGAAAGGACCAGAAGATTAGGAAATGTGGCCCTGTTGAAGAAAGTATATCCCTGGGTGTGGGCTCTGAGGTTTCAAAAGCCCATGCCAGTTTCTCTCTCTCTCTCTCTCTCTCTCTCTCTCTCTCTCTCTCTCTCTGTGTGTGTGTGTGTGTGTCTGTCTGTCTGTCTGTCTGTCTGTCTGTAAGGCTGTCTCTCAGCCAACAGATCAGTTACTTCTCCATCACCGTGCTTGTCTGCTTTCACGCACCCTGACATGATGATAATGAACTAAGCCTCTGGAATGGTAAGCATGCCCCAGTTAAGTGCTTTCTTTTATAAGAGTTGCCTTGGCCATTATGTCTCTTCATAGCAATAGAGCGGTGACTAAAACAACCAGCCTCCAAGCCACTTTAATAATGATTTCTGAAGACTGTTGCTCTAAGGTACGATGGACAGTGATATACTGTCTCTTATCATTAATTGACGACTACCATCTTCTTGCTAGTCAACAAAAGGCCGTTCTAAAGATTATCAAAACTTTTGACTTTTTAATTCTGTTATAGAAGTATAGGATATAAATGATTTCAACTCTTAAGACTTTCATTGATTTGTTTAAAAGACTAAGGGGTCATGTGCAGTCAAAAGTGCCTGAAATCCCAGTGTGTGGGAGGCTGAGAAAGGATGCCAATTGTCAAGCTAACCTGGTCTACAGAGGGGACTGTCTCAAAAACATAATCAACATAACAAGAACAAAGTTAGAGTAGCCGTATGTATAATATTGAGATTCACACTCAATGTGTTATAAATCATTTTATCTTAACAGTGACTTGTCAAGATCAAGTTAAAAAGAAGCTGAATGTCAGTTTCTCAAGGTCATGTACATAGTGAATGAGATGCAGATGATTTGATCCAAGTCTGTCTGACTTGAAAGCCCACTTTCTTTTCAAAAGTCACTGCCTTTTTACAGAGCTGGGTGTAGAATGAAAGAGAAGGGATGTGGTCTGACTGAAAAAGAGTATGGCCCAAATTCCTGCTATACTTTTCTCCTTTATGTAGCTAAGCAAGAAAGAGACAGACAAATGAAATTCACTAAAGTGTTATTTAATCACTAGAAAATCAGAATAGCCAAGAAATGATATTTTTGTATGTGTGTTTGCCTGTGTTTGAATGCATGGATGTTATTCATGTCTGGGCAGTTCCCTTTGTGTTTGTACATGTGTTTGAAGGCCAGAGGGCAGCCTTGGCTGTGAGATCTCAGATGTTATCCACCTTGAAGTTTTTGTTTTGTATTGTTGCCTTTCTTGTTTGTGTCTCAGATTTATTTGGTGTGTGTATGTTTGTGTATACATGCCTGAGTCTTTTATCTGTATGTGGAGGTAGCCTTACGTTTGTGCATATTCTATGAGAACAAATTTGCTGGAGTTATTTTTCTCCTTTACTGTGTGGGTCCCAAGGACTAAACTCAGCTTTTGAGTCTTGGTGCCAAGTGCTTTTACCTGCTAAGTCATCTCACTTGCTCCCATCTAGGTGTGTTTTTGATGTTTGTTTGATTTTTGTTTTGTTTTAAATTCTGTCTTTCAATGGCTTGATATTTACCAAGTAAGTGGGCTGGCTAGCCAGAAATAAATAGCTAGCCATAAATCCACCTCACTCTAGTTCTCTAGCACTGCAGTGCTATGGAATATTACTTTATACTGTGTGAATTTATGTCACTGTGATTGGTTTATTAAGAAGATGACTGGCCAGTAGCTAAACAGAGTAAGTTTAAGCAGGAGAGCAAGACTAGGAGAATGCTGAAAAAAAAAAAAAAAATGGCAGAGTCTGGAACTGCCAGCCAGATGCAGAGGGAGCAGGAATGTGCCATGCTAATAAAGGTATGGCCATGTGGCAGAGCATAAGTAAGGAATATGGGTTAACTTAAGTTGTAAGAGCTAGCTAGTAATAAACCTGAACTATTGGCTGAGCATTTAAAATTAATATAAGCCTCAGTGTATTTATTTGGAAGTGGACAGGAAAACTCTACCTACAAATGTTGCCTAAACATTTGACAATAATTGCCACATAAAATCAGTGAAAACTTTTAAAAGGTTCCAAACATATAGAAACTGAAAAATGTTGCTTCCTAGTCTCACAGTCTCATGCCAGCCACAGTACAGAGATACTTCTCTGACAATTGCCTGCATGATGGAGCCAGCAGCCAACCGCCAGAGAGCTATACAGAAGCCATACAGAGTGGCTTCTCCCAGCCACTGCCTGTGAGGTTGAGCTTCAAGTGGAAACTCTGACAGCCTTCTACACGGTGGGTTTGGAGTTTTACCCATGCAGACAAAAAAAGGATTACAGATACACAGAAAAGACAGATTCAGACAGAAACAAATCCTCTAAATGGGTTGTGGTATGTTTTAAAATGTACAAAGGCTTGAGAGAGAAAAGTGATAGTATATACAGTGATAGATTAAAAACATAGTTTTAAAACTATTAATGTTCTTAAAAGACAAGTAATATTTAAAAGTCACAGAAAGATGGAAAATACACGAAGTCTAGATACTGTAAGTTATTATGTTGTCTTCGAAGTTTTTGACTTCTGAGAAATGAGTGATGGATAAGAGACACTGGATTAAAGCTTCTAAATTAAACCTATATATTTTTAAAATGTCTTGACTTCAAATTTTAAGTCAAAAGGTATGTTGCTTTGGAGGAGAGATTATGCTTTTATTTCCACAGGAAATGAGAAGCTGTGGATTCACTCCTGGTTTAAAAAATCAGGTATGATCTAGGAAGACCACCCCTTCCCCACCCCTGCCCCAGAAATCCTGACTATAAACTTAAAAAAAATGGACCTAAAAAAACTACAAGACACATGATGTATATTTTACCTTTTTAAACACATAAATATATCATCTTTGGCTGACTTTATACAATGAAACTTGTATTAGTGCAGATATGTACGCTACCTTTAAAAATTTATATATTTTTAAAACAAAGGGACCAGACACCGATGAAAACAAGTGGTCCAAATGATCCAGCATTCAAAACAGCTTAAAGGCTGTTGACTGGGATGATCCAGTCTCACAGAATACTCCAACCAAAACCTATCAATTATCCTAAATTTTCTTAGGGTCCCTCAAAGATGCTAGTGCCCCCAATAACAGAAATTAGTCTACAGAACTTTACCCACATTTCCAAAAAAAAATGGGTTATGGATGTTCCTTATCATTTGGAGGGGAGGCACAAGTTGTCATTAGTCATAGTTTAAACAAAAGCCTAAACAAAAGAGTTAAATTTATAGATCTCTTTCTAAAGGAAAAAAGGGGGGGTATGATATAGAAAGGATAGGATAAAGTGTAGATTACTGAATCTACTTTTAAGTAAAAAAATACTAGTAGTTTTAATATTTCACATTGGTATAAATTTTTGTGTGATATTTTGTTTGTGTTCTGATAAATAAAGTTTGCCTGGAGTTCAGAGGACAGAGAGCTAGTCACCTATTAACCATAGAGGCCAGGTGATGATGGTTCACACCTTTAATTCCAGCACTTGAGAGCTGGAGACAGAATCTCAGCCTTCTTTTCGTCTGAGGATTTGGCTTTTCCTTTGCTTCTCTGATCTTTAAGCATTTACCTAGATATCTGAGTCTGGGTTATTAATAAGACTAGGATCATGCTTCAATGGATTTTATGGCTTGATACAAATTTGAGGTTATTTTTGTTATATTGTATATATGTTTCTATTCTTGTTTAAAATGTTTTTATACATTGATACAAATTTAAGGTTATTTTTGTTAAAATCTAAATTTCTACTCTTGTTTAAGTTATTATACTTATACAACTCACTTAACAATGTAATTTAAATTTCAAGCCTTTGAAAGATATTATTACAAGCTCTTTAGGATAATAAAAATGCAAGTTAGTAGTTAGTCACTTCAAACTTGTAGTCATTTTAGGTATATTTTCAAGGTTATAAACAAATATATTTAGATAAATAAATGGTCTTCAAAGACCTACAGAATATGGCATTTAATGTGGTTAATAACCTAAGCCTTTTCATAACAGTGAGACAGGTGTGTTCCTGGCAGCACCAATCTACTCCAGAAAAAAAATGGCAAGAATTAAAGAACCTCCATAGGGAGTTTGCTTTCTATGTGGCAAAAGCTAGCCACTGGGCAAAGAAACTGCCCTTACCTCAATTGCTGACAATTACTGCTCAAACTGGATCAGCAGGACACAAGAAAGGCAACTGCCAAACTTTGCCAAGACAAGGTAAGACAGTCCATCAAGGTTTCCAGCTTTACAGGAAAGTCTATGAGATACACCAGGCCTGTAGGCCATAGTTGGATGTCCCAATATCACAGAGGAACCTAGGATGACTGTCCAGGCAGCCTGATGTCCCTGTCATTAGGTAACATTTTATATTTAGTTATAATTATAGTTTTCCTTAGTGATGATAAAATGGTAAATTGGATATACAACTTTAAGATAAGAGACACAATAGAGTAATTTTGCCAAATACAAATGGACTAAATATTGTAACTAACTTTTTCTTGATAACTGTTTTTGTTATATATAATTTTACATTCCTTTTTTATTTAGACAAAAGGGGGAAATGCTGCAGAATATTCCTTTACAGTGTGTGAATATATGTCCCTGTAATTGGTTTAATAAAGAAGCTGACTGGTCAACAGCAGGACAGGATAAGTTTAGGCAGAAGAGCCAGGCTAGGAGAATGCTTGTAAGAAGAAGGGTAGAGTCTGAGGTTGCCAACCTGACACAGAGGAAGCAGGAGATGAATTTGCCATGCTAACAAAGGTACTGCCATTTGACAGAGTGTAAATAAGTGATGTGGGTTAACTTACATTGTAAGAGCTAGTTAGTAATAAGTCTGAACTATTGGCTGAACATTTCTCAGTGTGTTTATTTGAGAGCAGGAAAACTCTGCTTACAGTGGGGTTACAAGTGCATCCACCATGCGAGACATTTTCATTTTTCATGGTTCTGGAAACAAAGCTCTGGTCCTCTTGCTTACCATGTAATTGTTTTGCCAACTGAACCAACTCCCAAACACCTCAAACAATCCCATCTATGAAAGGATGGAATAGCAGCTGTGACAACACAAGAAGCTATATAGATGAATATGCAGTTATGGACAGTTCAAGCACCAAAGTCTTCAAGGCTCTACCAGGCAGCTTGGCTTCCAGTAATCCAGAATTTTAAGTATCCTCTTCATGTTAGCTCAGTTCTGTGTGCAGAGCTGCTTCTTTTTCCTGTGCATACCATTACATGGTTTTAAAGGACACATTAGCTCATAGAGTTCATATTGGCTAGAGACATAAACAGCTATACTGAATCACTTCCAGAGTACCGGGATGGCTTGTGGGGCTAGATCTAGAATTGTAGGGTCAGAGGCAGAAAAGATAACCCAGAATGTTCAACTGCCAAGCATCTTAGCGCACACACACACACACACACACACACACACACACACACACACACACACTCCCGCTTGTCAGAGGCAGGACTCGGAGCAGTCTGGCCCTCACACTGGCCTAAACTGGCCTACTTTACATCTCTTACAATCTTTTGCTTGCTTCTGGGAAAAGAATATGCTACTCTAGCAAAATTCACCCTGGCAGGGCTTTGGATCCAGCTTCCCAGCTTTTAAAATAATCTCCCATTTCTTCCCCCTTACAGTATAAATGTGTTCTTTCATCTCAGCGTTACCTGAATACCTTGGTGTTGGGAGGAAGTTGTCCAGAAGTGGCTGAGCCCCTCAACTCCTAGGACAGATCGCCAGTACATCCCAGCAGACACTCTCCTTAAGCATAGTTTGGAGATTTCTTATATGAGGTTACTCCTGCCTCTAATTCTCCTGGAGAAGATAGCTAGCATGTTCATTCTCACAGTTTCTGCTAGATCAATAGATTTTTGTTCTCTTTTTATTCCTATCTCTTCTCTCCAGGCCTAAGGGTTTAAGGCTTAAGTTTCTCTTCAAGAAAAGGCCATGCTTCATTTAATCCTGCAGCAACCAGGCTGCTGTGAATGTCATGCTTCTGATGAGGCATTAAATCAAGGTAAACACTAATGCCCCAGGCTGAAGCATCTCAAGAGAGGCAGAAAGTGTCTTCACCTCACAAGAAGCACTATGGCCAATCAGGCCCTCTATCTGCCTTCTGAGTTCATTGTAAAATGGCCCCTCTGGGATAAGCTGGAACCATGTTTAATTTAGTGAAGAAAATATTTTCACAATTTTTTCAAGAATAAAAAAAATGCTTTAGAGGAATAGACAATAAAAATGACAAATAGTACCCCAGAATAGCTTCTGGGAGTTAGGGAGCTAGCTCAGTCAGTCTCTAGAAGGTAGGATACAGTGGCATATGCCTATAAGCCCAACGCCGGGGAGGCAGAAATGGTCAATGAGCTTTCTGCTAGCCAAGCTACCCTGCTTGGTGAGCTCCAGGCCAATGAAAGATACTGTCTCAGAGGATAAAGGGGGTGAAAGGCACCTGAAAACCAACTCTGCACACATGCATATACAGAGAGAGGGAGAGAGAAAGAAGGAGAGAGAGAGAGAAAACAAGTGTTAGAAATATAATTTAATTGATAAAGTGCTTTCCAAGCAAGCACAGAACCTGGGTATAATCATCTTATAAACGGGGCATGCATGGGGCACTACTGTTGTAATAGCACAGAGAGGTATAAGCACAAGATTAGAGGTTTGAGGTCATAGTTGAAAACCATCCTGAGATCCATGAGATCGTATCTCAACAACAAATAGCAAAACAAACAAACAAAAATCCCATCCACAAGAGTACTTCTGATTTTAACTGGGACTAACATAATTTATTTTTTCATGAGATAGGTGCAATGAATTAAAAGGCAAATGTCATATGCAAGCGTGCAATTTAAACATAGGGGTTAAAGAAACACTAAAGAGCAAATTTGGTTTGAGAAAAGACATGGGAGGCACCGGCTCAGAATTACCATGTCAGACTCTCTTCCTGGAAGTGTTTTCATTTTTCAAATTTCAATCTAATTCACCTAGAATATTGCTGTGAGGTCAGGATACAATTTAACTTACATGTAAACTAATTCTGCCAGTGCTGTCCATTGCACAGCTCCTTTTTCATATATGCTGATACAAGTCTGTTGTCCTGAATCTTGTCTTTCATCTATTCTGCACCATTTCCCATCAATCCCTACGTCACATTAACTTAGTTATTGCAGACCATTCTGTGTTTTAGTCTTATAGTCAAAGTTCCTTTATTCTTAATAATTTTAAATGATTCATTGTCATTATTTTCCATTTATCTTCCAGTTAAAATTCACTTTGCCCAGTTGAAACACATAAATCTCAATAGAATTTTCTTTGGAATTAAATCAGGAAGAAATCGACATACTATCTGGAAATAGATCTCCACTAGACAAGTCCTATCTTAAAATGATTTTCATTTGATATTGGTAAAGGATCCAGACTATATTAGTCACAGCTCTGGTTGCCAGTGGCATAACACTATTTAAATCATCTTTAAAGAGGAAGCAATGACTATAAGCATTAACCTCGAACTAATTACATTTCTATATCTAAAAGTATAATCTATATAAGAAACAAAATTGAACAAAAAAAAAAAGATTAAATAGGACACACATGAAGCAGAAGATAACACAGGAGGATAAATTTGACTTTAAAATTAAAACTTCTTTTTGCAAGACACTGCTAAGAAAACAGAGACAAACAACTGCCTGGGAATAAATATTTGCAAAACATAAACTTGATAAGGGACTGGAATATAAGATATTGAAATAATCTCACAATGAAATAAGAAAACAACACAATAAAAATATTAAAAGATTTGATCAGATACTACACAACAGGATGAATAGCTAATACAAGATGTTGCTTAGTATCATTTTTCATTTAACCAAATACTTTCAAGAATCATCCAAATTTTGAAATCTGTCATGAAAAAATATACTTTTTAAAAAAAGCATAAAATGGAAATTTGCATTGTTACTGGGAAGCAAAAAGGTATAGTTAGTGAAATATGTGGCTTAAAAGTTTCTTATACTATTAAAATCTATTTGTTTGCTAAAAGTGGTTGTTCATGCTTATAATCTATGCTTCTCGGGAAGCTGACATGGGAGGGTTATATGTTCCAAAGCAGCCTAAAAAAGAAGGAGGGAGGAGGAGGAAGAATAAGAGGGGGAGGGGGAGGAGGGGAAGGGGGGAGGAAGAAGGGAGGAAGGAGGAAGAGGGGAGGGAGAGGAGGAAGAGGAAGGAGAAGAAGAGAAAGAAGAAGGAAGAGGCGGAGGAGAAAAAGAAGTAAGCAGACGAAACAGCGCATGTGCTGTTTCATTTGTGGCTCTTGTCACACACCACCAGCCAGGCCTCCTGCCCTGAAGCTGTGCTCTATGGAATCTTTGTGGCTTGTTTCCAGAGTTTCACCTCACAGTTTCATGTTTTTACTTAAAATATAGCAGCCTCTATGGATGCCCTTGTTAACCTCTCTGCTTTTTCACATGAATGATCGTGTTTGAGTTGAAGTGGCTTCCCTGTGCTGAGACACTGACTCTCAGGTAGATTGCATTTACCTCTCCACTTGGTGATTTGACCTGCCACTTTGGTGACAGCAGGTCTAGGAAGTGACATTGCTGCCCACACTTGCCACTTTCTCAGTTGACTCCATCAGCAATTGTCTGACACAGAGCAAGACAGGACAAGGCAAACAAGTGACTGAGACTGCCTTGCATAATTAACCTCACCATAATAGGCCTATCCTGCGGCAGCATTGCCACTGTGCTCACTGGGCAGCTGACTGATTGTACTGTCTACAGATACTGCAGACGCCTCTGGAAGCAAAAATTGTTTGAGAGATTGCCCAGTAAACAGTCTAATTTAACAAATAAGAAAACTGAAGGCCCTAGAATATCTTGCCTGAGGTCTGAGATTGAAGTCCTCTTTCCTCCCTATCTGCTGGTCTGCACTTTGCTGTTGGCTTCTAAGCTTCAGCTTTGCTTGGATTTCTTTCTGGCTATTGATTTGTCTCGAAATATTTCTACCACCACTGAATACAAATGTTTTGAAATGCAAATCAATCAAGATTATCACCTACATAGAACAGATGTCTCCTCATCTTTGGATAGAGTTATATCCTGATAAACCAATCAAAAGCCAGAAATAACTTGAGTCTAAGATGCTTTCAAAATACTTAACCAAACATCAAAGTTCACAACCCAGAGCACTGTTCAGTAATAGGTATCTACCTTCCAGATGCTGTGACTGAAACTGCAAATGCTCTGGAGAGAACAAACATACTGAGTAGGAACAGGCTGGGAAAAGATCAAGCTTTGAAACTCAAGTACAGGTTCTGCTGAATGATTCGTGGTTTGTATCATGAATAGTTGAAAATGTTATTGCCTAGGGACCATCTTGCTAGACTTTGGTATTGGTGTGTTTTCCTGGGGGAATGCATTGCCTAGTGTGCTATGGAGTCAAAAAGGATGGATTTATATACTGGCTGGATAACCCTGACAACTTATACAGCCTTTCTCTTCTCCTGAAAAAAATTGAGTTCTTAATAATGCATTATCCAAGTGAATATTGTGGTGACTAAAAGTGATTTAAAAAATATTATCACAACAGCTAGTAGGCAGTGTTCACTAAGCACAGGTTAGTTACTTGTACATATTGTTCTTGGTCTACATTTCCACTTTAGCCAAAAAAAAAAGAAAGAAAGAAAAGGGAAGGGTGGGGAGGGTAGTGGGTTGCATTAAGAAGCAGGAGGGAACAGATAACTTCCCTAACAGAGGGGAAATGATTTTAACGGGATATGTAGAATTTAGAATTACCATGGAGACAAACCTCTAGGCATGTCTGTGAGGAAGTTTCTAGGTTAGGGTAAAGGAAATGGGAAGGTCCACCCTGAATGCACTGTTGGCATCACTCTGTGGGTATGAGGTCCTAGACTGGCTGCAAAGGAGGGATGCTAAGGAGTAGCATTTGTCAACTGTTTCCTGAAGCAGGTGCAACACAACCAACACTTCTATCTCCTGTCACCACACCCCCTCCCTGTGATGGGTGGTATTCCGGATATGTAAGCCAAATCAACCCTTTCTACCTCAAGATGCTTTCATCAGAGCATTTATTTCTCAAATAAAGAAAAGCAGCTAATGTAGTCTCAGTAAAATTTCAGCTAAAATACTAGTCTCTTCCAGCTCATGCATGTATGCAGTGCACATACACTCAGCAACATATGCAGATATATATTTACACATATATATCAAATAACTAAATAAATAAATATTTTCTAAAAGAAAAAGATATTGGCCTCTTACAAAAGTGCTTAAGAGTTCTTAAGACAGGGTAAGAAAAACATAATCATTTGGGGAGAAGAGAAACAAGTCTTAGACTTGCTAGGCTATGCAAAGATTTCAGTGTTCAGAACATGCAGAATCCCGGATTAAACAACAGAGAGAAGGTAACGTCATGATTTCAGAAACAAAAAGGCAGTAGAAAGCAGAAAAAACAAACATTGGAAGTACACAGGAGTAGACAGTAAAAAATAAGAAAAGAGGAATGGGAAGGCAGCTCAGCTTCAGGCAGGTATCTGGACACACAGACACGGTAGGTCAAGGCCAAGGATAGTGAAGCAGTAAGAACAGGTAGCAGGAACTGGGAAATAACAAGGAACTGAATCCCATGCTAAAGACCTGGACAATAAGACACTGGATCATAAGTAAAAATTATTAGCATGGGACCTTGTTGCTAAGACATGTATTCATTATTTCCACTAAGGTTAAGATCCTACACAGTGTCTGCCAGAACCAGTGCTATGGCAAGAGTACTGTGAGGCCTATATAAGAGAATGGAAGAGATGTTAGGTCACAGTGGATGGAGTTCGTGGAAACGGTGTTCTGTTCAGGAAGGAAGGCCTTTACAGTCTTCAAGTGACACTACACTTCACAGCCCCTATCACTTGAAATAGAAAGAATAAGTAAACATGATTCCAGAATTTATAGAGATATTTTGGTACATATGCCCAGAGGCAATTTTAAAATATGGCCTTGTTTTTCAGAACTAAGAAAATTAACTGAATATATTAATGATAAAGATGGCATCATATTAAAATTCAATTGATGTGTTGATACATTATTATCAAGAATACTGTAAAGCTCCCTACATGTAAATTGTGTGGAGTGGGGAATACTTTTTCAAGTAACTTTGCAATTGCTCTATGGGATTCAGACCCAGAAAAAGTTGGCAGTGATAGATTTAGAATTATAGATTTGTAATGGTATATAAGGCTATAGAAAAGCATAGTTTGGGTTTTTGATGAAGGGGATGTATGTGGGGGGCTGGGCGTGGGGCATGGGGCAGGGATGTTTAGAAGGCAGTACTCATGGGTGACAGAGGTGGCAGTGACTAATGCAGAGGAGAGAGGCTGAACCCAAGGCCAGTCCATTATTACAGGCGTCATCTAGACACATAATCACAAATGCCATAATGAAATCCACAATTTTTTGCTGCTAACACAGAAAATTAAGAAAGTATCTGTTTTAATAACAAATGCAAGAAAAAGAATCAAAAGGCAGCTTAACCAGTTCCTGTGATGATATTAACCAGAGAAATATTGCATTTCATGACTGTTATGATTTTGAAATGTCATGAAACATGGAATTCCAGTCTTTATGTCAGAAAAAAATTGAGAAATTTTTTTAATTGCATAAAACTCTATTGTGGTTGATCACCTTCTACCAGCTCATATCATTCAAAAAAAGTGTGTGACTCTCATTGTTTGTGAGTTATTTCATAATTTTGTGAGTTATAGGATAGTTATAACAATGCAAATGATTCTTATTCATAAGAAATCCAGTGGTTGATTACAATGATATATTACCCAAAGGTGCTGGTAGCTTTTCTTATGGCATTGAACATGTATGTATTGCCTAGATGCATATGCTGTTCAAATCACCCTTGAAGTTAACTGTACTTTCTTACCAGTTTTCTCCCTCATTAATGAGTTAAGTAAAATTCTTTGCCTTGTGCTTATTTTATATGAGTATGAGAACCATTGTGTCATTATTCAAGACAGTATTATACCTAAAACCTTACAACTCTATCATTGGCACCTTCCAGGGGTAGCATCAACAGTGTGATTCACAGATAAGAAAGTAAAATCCAAGTGATTTGCCAACATGACAGTAACTTGTCAGCCTTCGCATCACATTAAAACTCAAATCACTATTCCAATACTGATGATGCTTGTGTAAGAAACTAAACATTAGTCATTTAAAAATGGTGAAAAATCAGAAGCTTATTAATTCACAAGGCTTGTTGAGTATGTAAAGCTAGTGATTTAAACTTCATTACAAGTCATTACAAGTAAAAAGTTAGCTTTGTCCTGTCTGAAGATGGTCATAAAATATCTAATTTAAACTTGAATAGGACCAAAACTAAATGATTTTTTTTCCTCTCCTTATATCAACTGCCTAGAAACTATTGGCTCTGAAGAAATCTCTTCCATTGTTTTTCAGTCTTGATGTATATGATGTATTAAAATCATACATGGGACATATACTTAAGGGCATAGGTACTACTATTTTCATTTAAGATTTAATATTGTGAACATATTTCATGAAACATGCATACAGAGTGAATGCAAACTAATCTCACATTGTTTCTGTAATATATCTCCCCATTGCACACAAAAAAAGCCTTGTGCTTTCTTAATGTCTTTCTCCCATCTACAAGAATAATGCAGAATGCAATGCACAGGGTAAGTACAAAGGGAACATTCTGAAATATGCACTTTAAACAAGGAAGTCACTGGCAGAGTGAAGCTTTTTACCAGTCTACAGACTAACTGATCAACAACTTTATCACCCTAAAACAATCACCCTTTTCTTCTATACACTGTAATAACTTTTTTTTTAAAGCTTTATTTATTTATTTATTATTTATTTATTTATTTGCCTTGGTGTTTTGCCTGGAACTGGAACTACAAACAGTTGTTAGCTGCCATGTGGGTGCTGGGAATCGAACCCGGGTCTTCTGAAAGAGCAGACGGTGCTCTTAACCGCTGAGCCATCTCTCCAGCCCCATTTTTTTTAAAGCTTTATTTATTTATTTATTATTTATTTATTTATTTGCCTTGGTTGTAATAACTTTTTTAAATGCTAGTAACTCCTTCTCTGAATGAAAGGAGCAAAGGCCAGTGCCACAAGTTTTAAGATCCAACAAAAAAGAAAAAATACTCTAATGGAGATAGAGTTGAAAAAGAAAAAAGTGCATTACTAAATTAGAGATCTAAGTCACTAAACAAGAGAAAGATAAAGTTCCAATTAAAGCCAAAGAAAAATCTTTAAATGGATGTCACTTTCTTCTCTGTCGGGTGGAGAAATTCTGTGGTCCTGTTATGTTTTAAATTATTAGTCCCTCCACAAATTTCTTACAATAATGACCCAACCTTCAGTATATTGTATGCAGTCTTATTTGGAAAGAGTGTCTTCACAGAGTTTATCAGGTTAAAAGTTGAGTAATCAACATGAAGGCTAACACAATCCTGATGATATTTTTATAAAACTGAGAATGTTGAACACACAGGTACACAAGAAGAATGTCACATGAACTTATAAAGATAAAGGTAAAAAAGGGGAGATGCTTCTCAGAAACAAGACTGGCAAATGATTACCAGCAAACTGCTGAAAGCAAAGACATGAAGTCTTCCTCATGGTCCTTACCAGGAACCATTCCAGATGACATCTCCAGGGCTGAGGTGACAAATTTCTATTTTTAAGTCACGTAGTTTGTGTTACTCAGTTATGGTAGTCCTAGGAAAACAGAACAAACAGGCAGTTGCCACCAAGAAAATGGGCCCATACCTGCCTTTCAGGTGAGATGACTCTCTGTTAAGAGTTTAGAAACTGGGGAGAATTGGAGACAGCCAGGCAGATGGAACCAATTGCTCTGCAGGGACTGCCAATTAGTTTTAATTCAATAGAAAAGAAAGAAGGAAAATGAGACATTTTATTATGTATATGCAAAGCACATTAAAATAATGAGAGGGTTACCAAGTGTTCCTAGAGTTCAAATTATATTGCTGGCAATGAGCAGGTCATGCAATGTGAAATACAAGATAAGCCTAAGAAATTAGATTCAACCAGCACCTTGGTTCTCTCCACATCACAAATGCTGTCAGTGATGTGAGTATCTGCAGCTTTCTGTAGATTAAAAAAAATCAAAATTTAAATGAATTTTATTTTTAATGGTTTTCTATGGAAATATGACCAAGTTCAGGTCTGTGAGTTTGCATAGGTAGGGAAGAGAGAGGCACTATACTTCTACCTGCATAAGGAAGCATTGGCCTAGTTTACAGCCCCATGTTTGCCGCCCCCTCACACACCTTACAAATGGGAGAAGAGACCAACAGAATTGACCAAACTGTAGATTCAACAACAAAATGTGTGAAAACATATGACAAATAAAGAAGACAAAAGCATGCTTCATGTTGGACCATCACTGAAAACCAGAGAGAAAGGCTTCAGACTGAAACAATACAGATATATTTGACCATCAAAGGAAAGGAAGGTTTTTGTACACATGCCTGGAGGCCTGCCAGTCATCATATGGGACTGTTAGGTCAGGCTGATTATACAGAGTTAATATATTGTTATGTTGAAGTGTTACACCTCCAGCTATCCCTAAATCTTGCTTTCCTACAGCAGTTCTGAACTGTCAATAAGATGTGACTGCTACTGTCATACACAGACCATAATCAATAACACTGTGGGATGCAGCATTAGGATGCGCATTGTGTTCCTCTGGAAGTGAGTATGACGTAATGCTCCCAGACTGTCATTTGCTGTAACCATGGTTACCAGCCTGCACACAGTTCTGGATGCATGACATTCTCTTTTCTAAAATGTATTCTACTGACATAATACCCCAGATTATCTTTTCTTCTGGCTCTTCTCCTTCCTTTAGCCTTTGTTTTTCCCCCTACCATCTATTTAGCTGTGTGCGTGCATTTACAACCATACACGCTTTGTACTTTGGACTTTTCTGCAATGACTGATCCTGCCAGCAGCTATTCAGATTGAGTCTTCCTTTTTACCTCACTCCGAACTTCTGGACTTTAATTTTCTTTCTAACAGAGATCACTCCTACCAGAGATGACATTTGTTAGCCACAAATGAATCAATAATCAGGGTAGAAAGAAGTCTAGTAGAAGAGTCTAGACCATCTTTGGTGCCTTCAAGCACTCGGAGTTCTGTACCATCTTTAAAAAATAGTTAGATAAAACATTTTTACTGAGACTACTAAAAATAGACATTAGTCTTAAACCTGAACACTTCCATTTTCTCAACTATAGAAAGAAAGTCCTCTGTAGAGAATGTCTGAGGAACGGGTGGTTATCATCAACACTGACTGCCTTGCAAAGTTGTTATGAGAGGAAATTGGCCAAGAAGTGCCTCATCTGGCTGATGTTAGAAAATTAATTATTTTGCAGTCTTACCTCTTTTTGACCTTTGCAGGTGAAGAGAGTAAACTTAGCTCAAGAAATGCCATTTTGTATTCTAGTAGCCATGTAGATAAAATAGAGTTCAGTTCCACATTCCTGGCAGGGGCTTGCCCAGTTCTAGGAGAGAATGAGCTGGACACCTGGATGATCCAGGTGGGGTCCAGGACTAAAAGGATTCTTCCATTTTAGAGAACTATGCTAAACTAAAGCAGACAGAGCCCTGAGAAAGAGTCTCTCACCCAGTTCCCAGAGACCATAGCTAGAAACTGCTGTTTACAGAGGGGCAGCATGACCTAAGTTCTAACTGCAGAATCCATAACACCCTGGCCCTGCTATCTGACCACCAAATGCTCTAGTCAAAATACACCACCATCGTTCCTGGGCCAGCTGCAGGTTCCAGGGTTGATGGTGGGCGTCCCCCCTCTATAGGAGACATTCCGGGGCACAGAACCAGGACAGCTTGACCATACACCAAGGATGAGCCTATGGGACCCTGCACAAAACTAGCCCAAACATGCCAGGAAGAAATAATAACAAAAATGATTTTCACCTTGATACTAACCAATCAAAAGCCTGACCTGTTGTTACCAGGCTCCCCCACCCTAATCTGGAAAGCCCCTAGCACGAGCTAATTAGCTAATGACTCGTACCATTATCCTCACCTGAACCCAATTCACAGGCTCGGGCTATAAAAGGAGCGCCCCACTGCAGCCCTAACCAACCCTCCTGCATGATTCTGGTGTAACGGACATCTGGAGTGGTTCATGAGCTAGCTCCTGTCTACTTAATAAACCTTGCTTTTGCATTCCGCTACCTCCTTGTCTCCGGTGGTCTCTCCAGGGTTGTGACTTTGGGCATAACACAGGTAATTTTGTAGAAAGATAATGCAGTGATTTGAAAGAAAATGGGGCCAAGAGGGAGTGGCACTACCGGGAGGCATGGCTTTGCTGGAGTGGGCATGTCCTTGCTGGATGAATGTGTCACAGTGGGAGGGGGCTTTGAGGTTTCCTATGCTCAAGATACTGCCTATGTTTCACATAACTTCCTATTGCCTGCAAGGTGTAAGATTCTGAGTTACTACTCCAACATTGTCTGCCTGCATGCCACTATGATCCCCCACATAATGATAATGGACTGAACCTCTGAAACTGTAAGTGAGTCACCCCAATTAAATGTTTTTCTTTGTAATAGTTGCCATAGCCTTGGTGTCTCTTTACACAGTAAAAACCCCAACTAAGACAGATAAGATGTAACTTGAGAAAAACCTCACAAAGGTACTGCTCTCCAGACTCTGTAAAGGAAGCTTGTGAGCCAAGCATAGTGATTCATATCTGTAAACCCAACACTGGGAAAGGGGGATAGATAACGAGTCTGTGGCCTGCCTGGGCTACACTGAGATAACCTGTCTCCAAAGCAAGGTAGATAGATGTATTACATAAATTGAGTAGGTAAATAGATTGAAAGAAAACTCATTAAATATATTTCAAGTCAGTTTTCCATTTCTTTTGAAAATCTGTGTGTGTTATACACACATGTGAACAAATGCCCACACATGTAAGAGAAGTAAGAGCCTGAATCCCTCACTGCCCTGTGCTCTCCAGAGACAGAGTTTTAAGTGTTTGAATGTAAGCCCAGAACAAGGCTGGCAGCCAGCAACCCATCGTGCTCCTCCTGTCTCCACCCTGCCCTGCCCAACTCTGATGTCATTTCAGGTGAATGGCACCACAGGCCAATTTTTACATGGGGGTTGGGCGCTTAAATTCAGATCCTCATGGCTGTGCAGCAGGTGATTTTACCCAGGGAGCCATTTCTCCAGCCCCTTCTACTCAATTAAGATAACTTAACCAAGAAAACAATGAAGAAAGGAACAACAGCCTAGTGCCAAGTCTATGGGATTTTAGAGGCCAGTTAGAAAAGAAGGAGCTATGAAGTCTTGAGGTGGGAAATGAGGGGTTTCAGACATTTTCAAACATTTAAAGCACGGCATGACAACATGGGAGCCGTCCTGGCAAGCCGGCTGCAGAAGGATTTTTATTTAAGGGGAAAATCTTCCTTCAATCCTGAACTAATGAGGGGTAGGTCGTGCATTAGCATATAGCTAACATTTCGGAACAGTTTCCAGCTGTGCAGGAAACACTAAGAAGCATGAAAATGGAGACTCCTCTCTGGAATCATCAATCCGTGTACAACACTTATGGATTCTGGGAAAGAGGGAAATCATTCATTTCACAAATATTTACCATACACCCCAAACCTGGTCTGGTCCCTTACATGGAAAGAAGAAGCATCGGCAACAGAATCTTAACCTTGTCATTCCTCAGGGACCTTCCTCTGTGTCTTTTCTTCCTATCCATGTGACAATATGACGCCAGCATCCAAGCTTCTGTCACAGTAACTGGGTATCATCTCCAGAGGCAGGAAAACAGAAGTCAATCAAAAGGTACACTGAAGTAGGAGTAAACACACACCTAATTCACTTTTATTTAATGCGCTCTCACTAGGATTTCTAATAAATGTAGCCAGGGTGTATGGCCCGGTGAAATGTAGAAAGAAGGAGGCATTATTATCATTCTCAGGGAGGCTTTGTATAAAGAAAGAAAACATCTTAGCCCAAGAGCATAAGGGAGGAGCCATAAGTAGGATAATTGAGGATGGACTGACTGTGGAAGAAGTGCCTTTCAGCTTTCCGCTCATGGCTTACAGCCTCTGCTTAGCACTAAGGACAGTCTTAAAGAGGTATTCTATTTGCTGACCAGAGAAAAGACTACACAAAAGAAATACCACTGAAATTTCCATTCCAGCTGCTCCCTATATTAGAAGTTCACCCTGGAAAATGAGAATAGGCTTTGACATGAGAGAACTGTGCAAATGCTTAATACACACATCTCCGAGCATAGCAGAATGTAACAAAAATCTTGCAGATAGGCAAAATTAGATTAATGGTCTTAGGGGAAAATGAATTGATAAACACTAATGTTTGCTGCCTGATAACCAACTCATTTACTTGTGATATTTACTGAAGTCTTTCTGCAGCTGATCACATTTTAAAAGCTGGGTATATGTATGATAGTTTACAAGTACACTATCTAGAGAGTGAAGCCTAGATGATCTAGAGAAGTCTGTTCCCAAGTGCTCTCCGTATCTCTGTCTTCACAGGGATGCACCCAAGCTGAGGCAGCCTGCAACTCAATGAATTTTTGCCTAATTCAGACTTTGACCTTCACTTTTCTTGTCTTGCCAATGACACGGAAGATTCTTAATATGCTCACTTGAGATGACCTGTGTTACTAAAAACCATTACAGTCAAAAATGAGATCTCATTAAAAAGCAGGTAATGTGCTTGCTACTGTGATGCATGGGACTCTCTTTTTCCTGCAGCATAACATATCTGCCTTATCAGTGCAGAAACAGGACAATCTTTCATGTGGATGAAAAGCCTTAAAAGCTTCATCACTGCAGAGCAGCAAGAAGCTACTAAAATGGTTCTTCCTAGCCTCTTTCTGCTGATGAAAGAGAGAGAGAGAGAGAGAGAGAGAGAGAGAGAGAGAGAGAGGAGGGGGGGAGAAAAGAGGAACTGCACCACCTCCCAGGGGCTTCAATGCAGTTGCTATGGCAGCGCTATATCTGAGTCAGAACTATTAACAATCACCATGGCAACAAGTGTCTCACTTGCCATTTCCAGAAACTCGTTGCGTTTGGACTGGAATCATCACACCATGAAGAAAGGGGTGGGGTTTTTCTCTCACTAGGACACAGGAATACTTTCTCCAAATACCTAATGCAAAACACCTCCAATATTTTAAGTAAAATAAAATTAAAGTAGTAAGAAGGAAATTGTGTTGTTATGAACCAATTAACATTTTCTCTGTGATTTTCTTATTTGTTGGAAATAATAGCAAAATGAATAATCAGCATAGTGAATTTGTTTTACCCATAACTCCCAGGAAAATCTTTCATATATATGCATTTCCTTCCTGTTTTGTAAACATAAACAAGAACACATTTTTCATGTCTTGCCTGGCTCATTTTTGTGTCTGCTTAATCTCCCTGCCCTCACTCTGTCAGACACCCTCTTGAATATTTAGCACAGTAGAATTCTTGAGAGATTTGTGGATCACACTTGTCAAGTTGGAAACAGAAGGAAGGATCTTGGTTATTTCTGGAAAGTCATCAAAATGGAGGTGTGGTGCTCTTCCAGAGGTCACAGCAGGACTCGACTCTTGCTGGTGGTCCTGCTGTAGATGCCGAGTGCTGAGAAAGCTGAAGCACAGTGCTTTCTAACTGGGGTGTGACCTCCACAAATAACCTCACACTAGCGAAGAATCAACACTATCTCCTCCTTGAGACCTACTGGTTTCTCTTTGCTCCTTCCTGATCCTTCCTCCCAGGATGCATTTCACCCCCCTCCTCTTGCATTCCCCTTTCCATGTCATGTCACCTTCTAAAGGCTTTTTTCAGTTTTAGGGCCAAATGAGATTGCCTGGTAGCTTTGAAAATAAGTTCTCATGTATTCTACCAATAAAAAGCTACAAGAATGAAATAAAACAGATTTTCCCAAAACAAAAGCCAAATGAGATCAAAGCTCAGACTAACATCTTTTTTTTCCTCTTCTCAGTACCTTGCTTATTAGCAGCAAGAATTCTGTGTCTGAACTACTCAAAGCTCACACCTGGGAGGACAAGGGGAGACTTCAGGAAAAGCCCGTTGTTGTACAGAGAACCCAAGTTTCCTAAGTTTACCACTCATATGAGAAAAAAAGTGAAAAAATCCTCTTCTTACAGCCAATCCTTGGCTGTTTGATTATTTCTAGGCAGAATTCATATAATATAGTAATGGGTGAAGAGGAGAGAAAAATCATAGTAGCCCCTGAAGTCACTATGGAAGGAAGCCCTGGGGAAAAGTCTTCTAACCTATTGTTGAGAAGAGACTTCAAGGTCAGCAGAGTGATGACTGGGCACTGAAGACCCTTCAGAGCTCAGTGAAAACAGTCCTAAAAAAAAAAGCTGCATTTTACAAAGGACCCACAGGTTTGTAAGGCGGGTCTTACAGTCCTGGCCTCGTTTAGGATATACAAGAA
Organism: Sigmodon hispidus; assembly: GCA_004025045.1. Taxonomy (NCBI): domain Eukaryota; kingdom Metazoa; phylum Chordata; class Mammalia; order Rodentia; family Cricetidae; genus Sigmodon; species Sigmodon hispidus. Next base: position 128,008 of record PVIH01003201.1, on the reverse strand, counting down.
CATAGGTATTAAATTTTCTTTACAATGATTTGGGGAATATTTAATTTTACACAGTGAATTGCTTATTTTTTAACTTTAATAAATTTATCTTACTTAGTTTTATTTTATTTATATGTGTGTGTGTGTGTGTGTGTGTGTGTGTGTGTGTGTGTGTGTGTATGTATGTGCGCATGCACGCAAATCTGCCACAGCCAGAAAAGAGTGTCAGGTGCCCTGAAACTAGAGTTACAAGTGGTTGTGAACCACCCACCTGGGTTCTAGGAACTGAACTTGCATCCTCTGCAGAGGCATCGTACTCTCAACTACTGAAGCATCTCTCCAGCACTCTTATTTGCTAACTTTTAAATAATGTTCTCCATGTTCTGAATGAAATCAAGCCAGTGCTGCTTTGGAAAAAAAAAATGTGAGGACCAGTGACGTGGATGGATGGACAAAGTGGAGGGTTTGCCTGCTCAGTAGACAATGTCAAGGTCTTCATGCCGTGTACTCCAATGAGCATCTTCCAGGCTATTTACCATTGTGGAAGAGCATCATCAAAGCAAATTCCTTCCCTCTCTCAACTAACTTTGAGACCGTGAGTGAGTGACTTCATCACACTGCATGATGTTTTTGTTCATTTGAGAAATAGTGTTCCCAATAATACTTAACTCATGAGATTGTTTTTTCTGTCCAGTGAACTAGGAGATGAAGTGTCCAGACATGGGTAAAGGCAATATATTAACCAGCCATGATACATTGTTGTTGCATTCAATTCAAATACCTGCTTTTCCGTCCTGCTTAGTTAGATATAAAATATCTTTTGTCTTAAGCATGTTTGTTTCAAGAAGCAGGTATGGGAGATAGGAAAGAGAAATGATGTAATTATAATCAAAAAAGAAAAATTTTAAAACATTATTTAGTAGTTTTGTTTGTTTGAACATTTATTTCTGAGAGGCAGGGATAAGATATAGGTCTTGTCTTATAAAGGTTATAATTTATGGAACTTAGAAAGACTAGTAAAGTGGCTCAGCAAGATGGGTCAGTAGGTGCAATGTGCTTGCTGTCATCCCTGACAACTTGACTTTGATTTTGACCAACATCTGACATGGTAGATGGAGAAGACAGACAACTGTCTTCTGGTGTTCAAACATACGTTGTGGCCTGCACTTGCACACACAGGAAAACACACGTACACACCCACAATAAATAATTAAATTATTTTTTAAAAAAAGACTAGTAGGAAAGGTAAAGCAATCAAATGACATTTTACTTTTAAAATAGAACAAGGCTCTTCTCAGCCATCTGAGGAGGCAAGGACCACTCTCCAGCACTACTTTCAAAATGTACCCACAGGCTTTTGTACTCCATTTCTGAAGCTATAGTATAGCTTGTCCCAATACTGCCATTAAAATTGCCTGGTATACACTCTGTGTTACTCTTAGCTAAAAAAATAAAAATTTCCTATAGACTGGAACTTGGCAAACATAGTTTGACTGAGTTGGGCTATTTTTATTTTGTCCTCAAAGGGAGGCCATGTGCCCTAGTGAGTTGAGATGTTCTGAAGGAGGAGACAAGACTTCCCATTCCAACTGCAACATTAACAGTTCTTTTATTTTTCACAATTGACAAAAAAAAGGTGAAGACTAGTTTCTGCCTCCAGTATTCCATTGTAATGAAAGTAGTGAATATTAAATAGCAAAATAAGCCCTAATCCCCTCATATGCTGCCTCATAGTGGAAACCTGAATATACCAGTTCTGTTCCTTCTCATTCCAGAGTAAGTCGATCAATCTCACCTGCCATAGCACTGTGCAAATCTACCTAGCAAGTGTGCAGGAAATTGAAGCCTCTGGGAAATGTTCTATTCTTAAGAGAACTTGGACATGTTTGGCCACAAGGAAAGAAGAAGTGGATGAGAAGTGTGCTCATTCACCAGGTTCAAAAAGACAGTTTGTTTTCTTGTTTATGTGACCCCATTGATTTTTCACAAATTGCCTCCTCACAGTAACACACAACTTGAGAAAAGAAATTGCTTTGTGATGCTCTCTAACCTGAATTGCTGTGTTCAAAGCAGCTTGCGGAAGACAAACAGATCGTTTCTTTTCTCTTCGACAGTACCTTAACACACATTCACTCATGCATTCATGTATACATGTAAATAGAAACCTCCTAGTATAAGTCACTTTTAGTTATCTCCCTGCCGAGTTTAATAAATTTAAAAAAAAAAAATTTTAACATGTATCCCCCTGCTCCACGTCCCTTCCCTCCTCCCAATCTCTCCCAGTCCACCTTCAGCTCCACCTCTCCCCCGCCCCCTGCCCCCAAATGGCAAGAAGTTCCAAGCTGGGTCAACTCAGCATCGTACATCCACTCCAGGCAAGTCCGATTTCCTCATTCCAATATCACTACTGGGTTAGGTGTTCCTCTGCAGAGAATAGGCTCCAAGGTGCCAGTCCACCCTCGGGAATACAGTTTGATCCTACCCCGAGGCTCCACATACTGCCCATGCCAACCCTTGGAGGGCCCAGCTTCCCCTCACCCACACTGGCTGTTTCCCCAGGGACTGTTCTTGATTTAGTTTCAGTGAGCTACCCAGAGCTCCAGCCAGCTATCTATGTGGGACTTCTCCTCATAATCCCTATCCCCTTGCTCATACAGACTCTCCTTCTCTGCTCTCACCTGGGCCAGGAGCTCAGCCCAGTGCTTAGCCATGGATCTCTGCCTCCATCTCTATTCATTGTTGGATGTAAGTTCTATAATGACACTTAGGGTAGTTATTCATTTGGTTATAGGGTAAGTCCTGTCTAGACACCACCCTCACTGTTGGTTGGAGACCTAGCCAGGGACATCCTTTGAGTTCATGGAGGTTTCCCAAGCACCTGGTCTCTTTCCAACCCCACATTGGCTTCCTTGATTAAGCTATTCATCTTTTTTCTCCCTCTTTGTTGCTCCTCTCACTCAACTATCTCCTTCTCTCATGATTTGTTCTCACGTTTTCATGGTTGCTACCTGTTATGATCTCAAGTTTCTAAGGAGATCTTCTCTATTTTCTATTCCTAGGGGAATTCCTAGGTATCTCTCTTAAATTCCTTCTGATCTCAAGCTGTTCAGGGATTGTGGTTTGCTGCTTGAGTATTCTTTGTTTTTTGTTTAAAGTCCACTAATCAGTGAGTACATCCCATGCCTATCTTTCTGGGCTTGTGATACTCAGGAGGAGATTCTCCAAATCCATCCATTTGCCTGCAAATTTTAGGTTGTCTTTTTTTTTTTTTTTTCTGCTGAGTAGTACTCCATTATGTAGATGTCCCACAGTTTGTTAATCCATTCTTCAGTTGATGAGCATCTAGGTTGTTTCTTGCTATTATGAATAACGCTGCTGTGAACATAGTTGAGCTAATGCCTTTGTGGTACAAATGTGCATCTTTTGGGTATATGCCCAATAGTGGTGTTTTTGGATCCTTGGGGAGATTGATTCCCAGTTTTCTGAAGAACCTCCATACTGCATTCCAGAGTGGCTGAACAAGTTTGCACTCCCACCAACAATGGAGGAGTGTTCCCTTTGCTCTGCATCCTCTTCAACATAAGATGTCATCTGTGTTTTTGATCTTAGACATTCTGAAAGGTATAAGGTAGTATCTCAAAATTGTTGTGATTTGCATTTCTCTGATGGCTAAAGATGTTGAGGAATCTTTTTAAGTGCCATTTAGCCATTTGTAATTCTGCTGATAATTCCCTTTTCAGCTCTGAACCCCATTTTTTAATTGGGTTATTTAGGTTTTGGGCTGTAGATTCTTGAGTTCTCTCTATATTTTAGAGATTAGTCCTCTGTCAGATGTAGGGTTGGTGAAGATCTTTTTCTATTCTGTAGGCTCTTGTTTTGTCTTATTGACTGTGTCCTTGGTCTTACAGAAGCTTCTCAGTTTCAAGAGGTCCCACTTATTGATTGTTGTTCTTAGTGTCTGTGCTACTGGTGTTATATTTAGGAAGTGGTCACCTGTGCCAATGCATTGGAAGGCATTTCCCACTTTCTTTTCTATCAAGTTCAGTGTGACTGGGTTTATGTTGAGGTCTTTGATCCACTTGGTCTTCTTATCATAGACTATCCTGTATAAAATCAGCTGTAGCTTAGTCTTAGAAAATAATGTCATCATCTGGGTCTAGCTGAGTCTGTCAAGATGTAAAAGCCAGCTTGGTGTCTGAAAGTGTACAGTAATTCTTAAGAAACTTTCCCTAACAAGTCCCAATCTTTTGAGCTTGAAAATTTTTCCTCTTTTTCATAGAACTTTCAAATCTGTTTGTCTGGCAACTTCTTCAGAAAGGTTACAGACTCTCTGTGGGCATAAAATGTACCTTATGTTTGCCTCCCATGCTGATGCTAAGACAAATTATTTGTACATCCTAGTTAACAAATATTTTGATTGCAGAGTCTATAGAGACAAATATACATAATACTCCCTGGCTGCTGTGGAGAAAAAAACAAGGAAAATCATTCTCTTTGGGAAGGGTAGGTAGAGTTTCATTTTCAAGCTTCCCAGTCTGTGTTTCTCCCTGCCATTCACAATTTTTCCTTATCTTTACAGGTATTGTTTAGGTCAGAAAGTAGAGTTGACTCAAGTCCATCCTAATTAATCAAAATCCAACAAGATATAGTAGGAAAAGATTTTAAGCATGAGCAGGCACAACCATTTGAGAAAATAATATTATCCCTTAGATATAAAAGAAGCTGAGTATTAGTTCACATTCAGATCAAGATTACTGCTTCCAGATATCCACCCCAGGTGCAGTGACACCTTCCACACTTACTTTATACTTCTCAGAATTTTAGAGAAAACAACCTGTATCAACTAAAGAGCACAGGTTGCCAGCAGCCTCAAAGCTTTCATGGTTACCCTGAGAAGAACTCTACTTCTTGGAAGTCCCTGGGCAACACATATAATCAGGACAAGGAACAATCAAAAACTAAGCTTCTAATGTCTCAACAGATTCTCAGTATTAGGTCTTCTGCTTCAATGAGTGGATTCTTGTCTTTTTGGAGGAGGATTAGCTAAGTTTGGGGCATGTGTTCCCTGCTTTAATAACCTGAGAAAAAGAAAAGGTAGCAAAAAATATCTTCTACCACAGCCCATGCTGTCAGAGTTTAAACAGGGTACCAGAATTCTGCTTCCCCCAAGACCAAATTCATTATCAGGGAAAGGTCTACTCCTTCCTACCTCCTAAATATCAAGAAGCCTTACAAAGTTGAGAACGAGATGTATGAGTGCCTCCCAAACAGTAGAAATCCTCTCTAAGCATCCCCCTTCTTTCTAATTTGCTATTGAGGCATTTTTAGGTTAGGTATAAGTGTGTTAGCCATTATTAGGAAAAAATGGGAAATTATGTAAGCCTGCTGTTTAGAACCTTGCCAACAAACATGTCCCGTCAATTTGCCTAATTTTCCTAGTATACTGTACCTCCATACAATTCTAAAATAAATTCTGCTGATTCTTCCGCCTTTCTATAGCACAGCATGCTGTCTAGGCACTTGGTTTAGCATCATTTTATAATACTGATACTGTCTCCACCTGATTAGCTTACAAAAGGACAGCAAATATAGTAGCATTGAAAGCTTTAGTATTTTCTAACTTCACAAAGGAAGAAAGATTCTATAATTTTCACTAATATTCAGTTGGGCTGGGATAAGTAGATAATACAACTGGTTGTGCAAAACTTGTATACACTCCCAGCAAGGTGCTATCTCCTCTCTATATGTATACTGGCCATCAAGAGTCAAGTTTAGGATTTATGAAAATCAAGCCAATGTCTTTGCAGATCATGGTGCCCATAAGTGAGGAAATGATGACACCCACCTACTATTTACCAACTCGGAAAGGTTAGTAGGTGTCATCTAAAAAGCATGCCAAGAAGCTAAGACAATACTTGCATAAAGACTGGCCTCTCAAGAAAGAGTCTGCATCTCCATGCTCTGCTTTTTTCTAATATTTACACGTTCCAATATGACAGCATAATGTATGTTTACTCTGATTATTAGGGCATTTTCACTTCCCTGCTATTTGGCTGGTAATTGCTATTCACTATGCTTCTAAATGAGCAACATGTTAGTGCTGATGAAAGTTATATATGCCATTTTTATGCTGTGCCATGGAAAGAAGCTGCTCCACGGGGTACCAACTGCAAAGGCTGATTCTGTATTGACCAAATCATAAGTCGCCACATTTTCCTGTGTCTTTTCAGAAGTTGTAGCTAGATTTATGTATTTAAATAGAAATAGTGATTTTTGTGTGAAGCACTAGTATTTTCAGTTAGCCAACAAACTAAGCTATCTATTCTAATTGAGACTCTACAATGAACACAGAATCTGAATAAAAGCCAAGTGTTTCTTCTCTGCTGTGAATTTATAAGCCAAAACTTTAGTTATCTTTCATCTGGTTTCAGATGTCTGTTCTAGCCATAGAAGCACACAGATACCCTTTAAGATGGAGTATTTCCTGTCTAGTAAAACCCTTTGGAAAAAAAAGCATTCCTCCTAAATTCTAATTTTAGAGATATCCAAATTGTAACTTTTCAGGCCTGAGCATAAAAAAAAAAAAAAAAAAAAAAAAAAAAAAAAAAAAAAAAAAAAAAAAAAAAAAAAAAAAAAAAAAAAAAAAAAAAAAAAAAAAAAAAAAAAAAAAAAAAAAAAAAAAAAAAAAAAAAAAAAAAAAAAAAAAAAAAAAAAAAAAAAAAAAAGATAAAAGCTGAGGATATCATGCTGATCTCTGTTTCCTGACATTTAGGGTAAAGCCCAAGAACAACACTGGCAGGCCAGGATGCATTTTATCCACTCCTGGTTTCAGGAGAGCACATGCTCAGGCTCACATTTTCAGAGCTGCCTGGGATAAAGAAATGAACCCACACCCTCTATAAATAAAGCTTACGGCCATGTAAGCTATACCTGTGGTAGCTCTCTACCACTAAGGCAGAAGAACTTTTCTATCCTGATCAGGAGACCAGAGAGGAGCCAACAGGAGAACAGGCAGAGCCAAGCATGCTATTCTGCTCCAGGTTGGCTACAGAGTAGATAATTAGTCCCAGTGCTTGCCCCATGGGTTTACAATTTAAATTAGACAGACATTGCTAGGAGTTAATTACAGGTGTTCCAGCAAAACCAACAGGGAAGCAAGGTACTTTCTGATTATGGATGTAGAAGTGACTTAGTAGCAAGAAAAAAAAATATGTTTTAAAACCATAGGAGAAAATAAGAAAAAGTAATCAGTTGCTTTTAAAGAGTGTTACAAATGTAAGGATATACTGTGCTCTGCATGCAGTTTGGAACATTGAAAACAAAGAATGCCACTGACATTAATATGATAAAAGTCATTCTACAACACTCTTCTACAGTTTTCATGCTTGTTACCTCCAAATTTGTTCCACTGGATTGCATAAACACTAAAAAAAATCATATCTGCCACCATTTACTCTGTTTTGGGATCAAAAATTTCTAGTGAGCCCAGACCTTTTTGACCATTTGTTTGCTTCTGTTGGTAGCTGGTCTTTTGAAACATTAAGGAAAAATACCTGGGCTTGAATAAGTATATCTTATTTTCCTTTCCTCCTTATAGGCTAAGGAAGATTAAGCAGTGCTCTGCATTTGCAGACTAATATGTGGTGTGCCCAGCTCACAGATTACTTCAAAAAGGAGGGAGAGATTGTTGGGAAAATGTGCTTAATCAATTGTAAAGTGTAGAAATATTGAGAACTGAAACTCATTGACAATTTCCTGATCTTAGAAAACTTTGAAAACGCAGAATTATAAGAACAGTTTGTAGCTCTAAATCATAGCAAAAAGGCCTGATTTCTTGTTACTATGCAGCTAACATCTGGGATAGCTCAGGCAGCAGCACTTACCAAATCAAATCTTAATTTGATTCTCTAAATCCAGAGATTATATGGGAAATAGTAATTCCAAATATGTACAACCCAGGTTCTTCCTATCTTCCTTTAAGACCTGAATCTTCCATGATAAAATTTCCTTCAAATGTTGCCTATGCTGCTTTTCAGATGACTGTGGGATATTTGCTTCAGAAAGCAGGCAAGACTATTGTGTGTCAATAAGATTGTCATTTGGATCTCTCTGATCTCTCTTCAGTTCTCCTGTCCTCATGACCTTCCTCAAAGAAATTCAGATGAGACAGAGTATAATATAAAAGATAGTTTATTAAAGAGTTAAGTGGAGAACTACCAAATGGTATCCAAAAGAACATTACATTGCACCCAATCTACAGTTTAAGCAGATTTCGGACTATTTGTAGAGTTTCTGAATAGGATAGCTTTTCAGAAGAACATTTTTTTTTCCTGTCCAGGTGACTGACAAACTGACTTGACTTAATTCTTACAGAAATGGGCCATGTCCCTAGTTTTGACTTGTTTTTGTCAGAAAGCCTCCTGCTATACAGAAATTTTAGAAGGCTTAAGAATCCCATAGTCATGTTTGGATAGTTACCAAGGCATAACCTTTCAAGACATTTAAGATGTCACATGGCCTCTTAGAGCAAAAATTGCCATTAACGTTCCATTCATCTGACCAGTAATTAAAGTATTAGGGTTGTGATATGGGAATGTCTATCTGTATGCTGTGAAATAAAGCAACTGTTTTGGCCTGTAGCACGCACTATAGGAGTGGGCAGGGAAATGGGAGCATAGATAGAAGGGCAGAATCAGAGACATGATCCAGCTGCCTATGATGCAAGATGTAATGAAGTAGGTAAGCCATAGGCAACATGTCAGGGCAGAATAATGGAAATGGGTTGAATTAAGATGAAATACCTATATTGAATAGATAAGGAGAGAGGACATCCTTGTCTAGTTCCTGATATTAGTGGGATTGCTTTGAGTTTTTCTCCATTAAGTTTGATGCTGGCTGTCAGCTTCTTGTAAATCACCTTTATTATATTTAGGTATTCTCCCTGTATTCCTGATCTCTCCAGGGATTTTGTCGTAAAGGAGTGTTGAATTATGTCAAAAGCTTTTTCAGCATCTAAGGATATGATTATGTAGTTTTGTTCCTTTACTTTGTTTACATGATGGATAATGTTTACAGTTTTTCATATGTTAAACCAGCCCTGCATTTCTGGGATGTAGCCTACTTAGTCGTGGTGGATGATATTTTTTATATATTGTTGTATACAGTTTGCTAAAATTTTGTTGAGAATTTTAGCATCAATATTCATGAAGGAAATTGGTCTGTAGTTCTCCTTGTTTGTTGTGTCTTTGTGTGGCTTGGGTATTAGGGTAATTGTGGCCTCATAAAAGGAATTTGGCAATATTTCTTCAGTTTCTACTGTGTGAAATAGTTTGAGGAGTAATGGTAATAATTCTTCTTTGAATGTCTGGTAGAATTCTGCACTGAAACCATGTGGACCAGGGCTTTTATTTTTGGGGAGGTTTTTAATGACACCTTCAATTTCCTTAAGAGCTATAGGCCTGTTTAGATAATTAATCTGCTCTTCATTTAATTTTGGTAAATGGTACCTGTCCAGAAAGCCATCCATTACTTCTAGGTTTTCCATTTTCATGGTATACAGATTTTCGAAGTATGATGTGATAATTCTCTGGATTTCCTTGGGGTCTGTTGTTATGTACCCCTTTTCATTTCTGATTTTATTGATTTAGACACTCTCTTTCTGCTTTTTGATTAGTTTGGATAAGAGCTTATCTATCTTGTTGACTTTCTCAAATAACTAACTCTTAGATTCATTGATTCTTTGTATTGTTCTTTTGTTTCAATTGTATTGATTTCAGCTCTAAGTTTGATTATTTCCTGAATGAAAGGATATTAAGGGCATACAAATAGGAAAAGAAGAAGTGAAACTATCTCTATTTGCAGATGACATGATTATATACATAAGTGACCCACAAAATTCTTCCAAGGAACTTCTATGGCTGATAAACACCTTCAGCAATGTAGCAGGATACAAGATTGACTCAAAGAAATCAGTAGCCCTTCTATACACTAAAGATAGAAGGGCTGAAAAAGAAATAAGGGAAATATTACCCTTCATAATAGTTGCAAATAGTATTAAATACCTTGGAGTAACTATAACCAAAGAAGAAACAGACCTATTTGACAAAATTTTAAATCACTGAAGAAAAAAATTGAAGAGGATATCAGAAAATGGAAAGCTCTCCCATGTTCTTGGATAGGTAGGATCAACAAAGTAAAAATGGCAATTCTACCAAAAGAAATCTACAGATTCAATGCACTGCCCATCAAAATCCCAACACAATATTTTTTGGACCTTGAAAGAACAATACTCAATTTCATCTGGAATAACAGAAAAGCCAGGATTGCTAAAACAATTTTTCTCAACAAAAGAACCTCAGGAGGGATCACCATCTCCAACTTCAAGTTATACTATAGAGCTACAGTAATAAAAACAGCCTGGTACTGGCATAAAAACAGACTTGTGGATCAATGGAATAGAATTGAGGATCCAGACATTAACCCAAAAACCTATGAACACCTGATCTTCGACAAAGAGGCCCAAAATATTCAATGGAAAAAAGATAGTATATTTAACAAATGGTGTTGGCATAGCTGGATGGTAGTGTGTAGAAAAATGCAAATAGATCCCAGCCTGTCACCCTACACAAAACTCAAATCCAAGTGGATCAAAGACCTCAACATAATCCCAGCCACTTTAAACTTGATAAAAAAGAAAGTGGGAAATACACTTCTACAAATTGCCACAGGTGACCACTTCCTAAATATAACACAAGTGGCACAGATACTAAGATCAATAATCAATAAGTGGAATCTCCTGAAGCTGAGAAGCTTCTGTAAAGCCAAGGACACTGTCAATAGGACTAAATGACAGCCTACAGAATGTGAAAAGATTTTCACCAACCCTACAAGTGATAGAGGACTGTTCTCTAAGATTTATAAAGAACTCAAGAAGCTAAAGTCCAAAACCTTGAATAACCCAATCAAAAAATGGGGTTCAGATCTAAAAAGGGAATTCTCAGCAGAAGAATTACAAATGGCTGAAAGGAACCTGAAAAAGTGCTCATCATCTTTAGCCATCAGAGAAATGCAAATCAAAACAACTTTGAGTTACCACCTAACACCTGTCAGATTGACTAAAATAAAAGACACAGATGAAACCTATGCTGAAGACGGTGTGGAGCAAGGGGAACACTCCTCCATTGTTGGTGGGAGTGTAAGCTTGTTCAGCCACTATGGAATGCAGTATGGCAGTTTCTCAGAAAACTGAGAATCAATCTTTCCAAGGACCCAGCAATACCACTTCTGGGTGTATACCCTAAAGATATACAGTCGCACCCCAATGGTGTTAGCTCAACTATGTTCATAGCAGCATTATTTGTAATAGCAAGAACCTGGAAACAACCTAGATTTCCCTCAACTGAAGAATGGATTAACAAACTGTGGTACATCTACACAATGTAGTACTACTCAGCAGTAAGAAAAATTGAAAAATGATATCCTAAAATTTGCAGGCAAATGGGTGAATTTGGAGAATATCCTTCTGAGTGAGGTATCACAAACCCAGAAAGATAAGCAGGGGATGTATTCACTCATTAGTGGACTCTAAACAACAACAACCAAACAAACAAAACAAAACAAAAAAGCAAAGCATGCCCAAGCTGCAAACCACAACCACTGAACAGCTTGGGATCTGAAACACCTTGGACTGATTCCTTGGATCCCACTCTCCCTAGATGAACACTTGACTCAGTCTTGAGGTTGGGGGGTAAAACTGGATTTGTGAGGGGTGGAGACTGAACTAAGCAATATTGGGACAGTGGGACCATGGGATTGTCTGCTGCTTGCCCAGGGAGGGGATGGGGAGTTGTGGAGAAGACAGAATGACCTGATGTGGTGGGAGGGGGAAGGGACCTTAAATAAGGATGTACAAGGATAGAAAGTGTGACTTCTTTATTCATACTAGTAAAAAAAGAAGGAAAAAAAAAGGATGAAATATCTAGCTAGCAATATGTCAAAGCCATAGGCCAAATAGCATGACATTAATATAAGCGTGTGTTTCTTTGGGACTTGGGGATTGCTGGTCCAGGTAAGCAACAGCAGCAGGAGGTCTGAACCATGGGTCTGGGTAAGCCAGAAACCTCCTTCTACAGGATTATGCAATTCTAGTCCCTGGTTTAATAAGCTGTTGATTATGAGAGACAGATTCATCCTTATTGTTTTTCAAACATGCTAATATCTAACTAGATATTTTAAAAAAATACCCATACATTTCTAAACAATAAATCAGCATCCACAGTGCTATGGTTAAACTATGAAGAGTCCCTCCACCCCAAAGAATTGAAGGCTTGGTATACAGGGGAGCAATTTTTAGAAGTGAGACTTTTGGAAAGTGATTGTTTTATGGGTTAACATGTTCATCCATTGATAGATTCTTAATCTGATAGTATATTATTATAAGGTGGTGGAAACTTTAGAGTAGGCTAGCCTCTTTTTATGTCAACTTGACACTGTCTAGTCACTTTGGAAGACAGCAAATGAGAAAATGCCCCACCATATTGTCCTGTGGGACATTTTTTATTTAATGATTGACATGGAGGATTCTAAACCACTGTGGAACATATCTAGGGATGGTGCCTTCCCTAGATAGGTGTTCCCAGGCTGTGCAAGCTATGAAGATAAATCTAGTAAGCAGCACTCCTCCAAGGCTTCTGCTTCAGTTCCTGACATAAGGTTCCTGACTTTGAGTTTCTGTTCTGACTCGTCAGTGAAAGTCTATGACCTGAGAGTTGTAAACAGAAATAAATGCTCTCCTCTCCAAGTTGCTTAGAGGTATGGTATTTTATTGCAACAATAGAAACTCTGAATAAGAGCACTGACTGTTCTTCCCGAGGACCTGAGTTCAATTCCCAGCAACCACATGGTGGCTCACAACCATCTGGTACCCTCTTCTGTATACTGTATAATAAATAAATAAATAAATAAATAAATAAATAAATAAATAAATAAATAAATAAATAAATAAACAAACAAATAAATAAATTTTTAAAAAGAATATATCTCATCCCTTGACCCTTACTAATTTCTCTCTCTCTCTTTCTCTCTCTCTATCCCTCCCTCCCTTCTCCCCCCTCTCTTGTTTTCTTGCTCTCTCGCTCTCTTTGCCATGGAATAAATTCTTTGCTCTACCATGCTTTCTGCCATAATTTTTTTTTCCTCACTACAAGTCTAGAAACAATGGGTCTACATGATCATGAACTAAAACCTTTGAAAGCAGGAACCAAAATAAATTGTTCCACCATTAGGTTGACGTTGCTAGGTTGCCAGGTGTTTGTGACAACAATGGGAAATTTATTACCACACATTAAATAAAATTATTTTAATTGAGGCACAGATCTTGGTGACTGCTGACATCTTTTTCTGGTTCCTCCGTGGTCTAGATCTGCCATCCAATTATTCCATCAGAGTTATAGATAGTAGAAAATATTCTTAGATTTCATTGTTATGATTTTTATCAGTCTATGTGTATGGTTGAACAGTGTTTTCAACCCTTCTTGAAAACTCAGTGTTTAATCATCAAATTAGGAAATATGTTATTTTAATTAATTAAGAAAGTGTCTTACATATTGAGGCACAAGAAATGTTTTGTCTTTTGGCTTCCATTATAACTTAGCTGCAACTATAATGTCATATGTTTGTCCACAAATATCTTCCATGATACCTAGACAGTATAACTAGGAGGCTTTTTTGGAATGGATGCCCTGATGCATGAAAAAGTAGAACAAAGATTGGAAGCTCAGGGAAACTGCTGATCAATTATTCAAGTTCATAAATAGCAAGGTGTACATTTTAGCATTCACACTGTTCTCTCTCTCTCTCTCTCTCTCTCTCTCTCTCTCTCTCTCTCTCTCTCTCTCTCTCTCTCTCTCTCTCTCTCTCTCCTCCCTGTACCTTGTACCTCTGGTAATAAAAGCACAAGTGGATACTCAGCTGCCCACCAATGCAGCACCCATCATAAACTCCTGGTTTGATTCCAGTGTCTTAATCCTGAATACTTGGCTTTACTTGCCACATAGTTCTCTCTCAGACTTTCTTGTCAAAATGAAAAATTTTAAAATAGTGGAAGTAGACTCTAAAAGATTGATAATTATGCAGAGTCCAAGGTTCACTGTGGCAGGGAGCCAGCTCAGGATGAGCTCTTCTGAACACTTCTGTCTTTCTTGAGTAGCAGAAAGAGTTCAATCACATTCATCAAAGATTAAAGTGCTCTGAGCTGCCCTCCAAAGCACTTGGAATGAGCTGTTGCCTTTTTCTGTCTCATCTAGAAGCAGTTTAAGTTTTTCCATCCATCTATTAATTTTCTACATCTGGTACAGTTTTTCAGACTTTCCAGCAGAGCTTCCTTTTAAGAACCAATGGTTGTTCAGAGACTTCCATTTCTATTTCTCTGAAGAAGCTTGGGAATGTTTGATGGGCACACAACGGGGGGAGATGATAGAGTTGAAATATGTGACATGAGTTATAGTTTCAGAGACACTAGTTTCTTGCTCCGAGCCATGTATAGGTAGAAATCATTCTGAAAATGAAATACAAGAGCAAACCAAAGAAAAGAATAGGTCTGGATCAGGTTCAACTCAAGAATTGACAGGCTACCTAAAATGTATGATCACAGGATTAGCAGGCTTGAAGGTAAAAAGCCCACAGTGAGAAGGAGCAGGATTAGGGCTCTACCACCTAGTGTTCTTGCTGTTATCTACCCTCTCTACTGACTAACAGCTTACCTCATAAATTGTAGGAAATTTTTGTGTGAAACTTTGCCTTCACAATCTTCTTTTCTCTACCCCTGGTAAGAAAACACTGATTTTCCTTGGGAAACATTCTTCCTTACTGCTAATCCTTCACATTCAGATAAAACTCATTACCTCACCAGCTATGAGAAGAGGTCAGGGCCTGAGGCTGAGGTAATCAGAGCACAGTCTTCTCTGGCTATAGTGAATGACTCAGAGATAAGCTGATCTAAATATTTCCTGGAGATACTAGAGTTTTTGAAGCTAAAAAATAATGGTCTGGATTTATTGGCAACTGTATTACCAATTAAAATAAAAAAAGACTCAATGCAGAGCAATTCCAAAAAAGAAAAACTACCCTAAAGATATTGTTTGAATCCTTTGATCAACTTTTCCTGAAGCCAATCCTTTCAGGATACTTTGTTGGTTAAACCAGTTACATCCCTTGTTTCCGCTTAGTTTGAACTGGATTTATATTTACTGAATTAAAAGATTTCCAACAAACTTATTTAATAAATAGGACAATTGGAATAAATGTAAAGGACACTTTCTTGCCTTTAAAGAAATATATCATTAAGAAATCATATTTATGAGTTTTATATATAATTTTATACATTTATCTTAAAATGCCTTACCAATGGAAAAGAATTTACAAAGAGACAATATGTGGACTCATTTGGTAATTTAAAAATGGAGAGGAAACTGCTGATCATTCATGAACAGGAGAATATACTTATTAGCATTCACAGCTTCTTTCCAGCTTCCTTTATTTTGTGCCTCCTGATAAAACGAACAGAAGGGTATGCTCAACTGTCTACAATTATAAGCAGTAAAATATTATTCTTATTCTAAAATAACTTAGCAATTCATTTTAGTGTGTCTAAAAGATCTTGAGACACTATAAATCTCCTATGGTAGCAGAATAAAGGTCACAATCTTAATGCATCTACTCTTTGTAAGACTGCTGACTATGGATGATCACTATGCTAAGAGTTTAATATGCCAAATATTTCACCAAAACCTTACAATATTCTATTTTAAACCTCATTAAGAGTAGGTAATTCAGTACTTTGTAAAGCAGTTCACC
Organism: Sigmodon hispidus; assembly: GCA_004025045.1. Taxonomy (NCBI): domain Eukaryota; kingdom Metazoa; phylum Chordata; class Mammalia; order Rodentia; family Cricetidae; genus Sigmodon; species Sigmodon hispidus. The sequence goes on along the minus strand of PVIH01003201.1, from coordinate 112,177 downwards.
AAAGGCCACTAGAAATGGAGGCGTGGGTTTGAAAGCATGTCTATGTGATTCTAAAACCTATGGCCTTGAACACTACGTCATAACTTAGCTCATTCTCATCTCTCTATACCAAAAGAGGGCAAGATGATCTTCAACCAATTAACTCAACACAGAATCCTGAGATGCTCATCTGCTCATCTCCACTTTGTTGGCTTTGCTCACTTTGGTTGGTGTAAGGAATCTCTACTCTCGAAGCATTAATGATTCAATATATCTCAGGAACCAGTTACACAAGGAATCTCAAAATCTGTGTATAGAAAGGAAAAGAGCATACAAGGAATCTTGAAATCTTTTGTAAAAGGCACATCCTAATACATATTTATTGCTGCCATCTTTAAACCAACCCCAACTGTAATCAGAAGTTTCTTTCCTGCCAACAACTCCCAAACACCTGGATGTGATTTCCAAATAATTGACTCAGAAGTTTATATTAATTATAAATGTTTGACCAGTAGCTCAGGCTTATTACTAACTGGCTCTTTCACTTAAATTAACCTATTGTTCTATTTATGCTTTGCTACATGGTTCATGGCTTGTCATCTCATCTTTTTTTTTTAAACATCCTGCTTGCTCAGCAGCTGGCTGGCATCTCTTCTGACTCTGTTTTTTCTTCTCCCAGAATTCTCCTAATCTGGCTACCCCCTACCTGGTTATTGGCCAATTAATATTTTATTAAATCAACTTTGGGTAACAAATCTTTACAGTGTACTAAAGCATTATCCCACAGCACCCAGCTCTAAAATTGGTACCAAATTCTGTTTATTGAAATATTTCACAAATGCAGTAACCATATTGTCACTAAATTCTTTCATTTCCTTTTGAAATATTACACCTTAGAGCTCCTAATCCTACCACAGCAACCTTTTGTAATGCCTGCTGTCTTTTGATCTTCCACCCACCATCTCTGCCTCTGCTTTCTCCCACTCTGATTTCTCCTTGAGACAAACTTAAAAGACTCTTTCTGACCTATTTTCCAGGCTGAAATCCCATAGTCCAACAAATACACCCGTTCTCCTTATTTACTGAATAGGTTTAAGGAGATTTAGCATGGATTTGTGTGTATTGACCTCTGCCTACCTTTTTCTTGCCTTACCTCTTTTCATACACTTTTATTCAAAAGTGCTCTGATTGCTAGCCCCTGAACTCAGCTGGCTTTCTCAACTCCATGATCCTGTTGGCATTGTTTACTCTGCATGAGATGCATTTCCCCTTTTCTCCACCCACAGTGCTCCTATTTCATCCTGAAAGACTCAGATTATATTCCAATTGTTCTGAAGCATAAACAAAATGCACTCCTTCTCAAAACACTAAGGAGCTTACTAACATCATGACTTTCATGATGATTATCCCATATTAACTTCCACTAGTTATAAGTGGCTGTTCCATCCTTCCTACTGGGTAGCAAGCTTGTAAGAGTAGGACTCTCAAATTAGACTTTAGTGTTCCATGCAAGTGCCTGGCCAACTGTGTTGGATAGAAGGGACACTGAAAATAAAACATATGAAATGTGTAAACAGCATGCATTCTAAATGCAAGGATTTTTGCCCCTTAGTTGTCCTACTCTTATAAAGTTCCTCCCACACTGAATATCTAATATAATACAGTGAAAAAGAGAATGTAACTTCTAAAGCAGAGTCATAAAAGACACTACAATACTTTAGTTCTCTGGAGTAGTTTTCAGGGTAGGAAACCAAGACTTCTTGCCAACTTCTATCATTGGTGTTTTACTACATAAAGAAGCCATCTCAAAGGTGGGTCCTTCGGTATAAACCAAGATTTTAAACAATGGCGGTTTCAGGTTACTTGTTAACTACAGTCTCCTGGGAGATTCTAATCCAAAATTACCTGGCTGGAATAAGGACATGATGTGTGTCTATTATGATTTTTAAAACCCTAAATTTTAAGGTGACTTGTTGCACAGCAATAGATAATAAATAAAGTCCATTGGTGGTATTAGAAATACAAACACAAGAAAGTCTAAAATCTTACACTGGCTTTGAAAAAAAAATTAAAATGGGAATAGGACACAATAAGAAAAAAAGAAAACAGACTTAAATGTTTAAGTTATTAACTCAAGATGTTTTCTTTGCTAACAATTACTAAAAGCTTGGCTGGGTCTCTGGTTCTTTGTGTATATTTTTGATCTGAACTATTAGCTATAAATTATAATTTTATCTCCAGTTTCTAATTTTAATGATCAAGCAAGCATAACATTAGTAAGTATCAATTTGCTTTGTATTGCTACTATCCAGAAATGGTTCTAAGATATTTCTGACAACCCTAGAATGTAGACATTTCTATTATTGAAGAGAACACTGAATCCCACAGGCATGAAGTAACATGCTTGATGCTTCAGAGGAAGAATTTGACAATTAGTTTCACATAGAAGCAACCTAGATTTATAGAACAAATTGGATCAGGGTGCTGAATGAGATATCATGTTTCCTCTAAAAACTGGCATCCTACGAAGTACTTCATAGAAATCAATAAGAAGACTAAAAGTATGTTTATTAAAAATTAGTTGCTATGATTAATTCACATGGTTACAATCTGATCTTATTTTGTTTCTTTAGGTAGTAAAAGTGGGAAGCAAAGCTGAGAGGCTACCTCATTCTGAACACCGTCCAGAAACACTCTTAGCATCTTGAGTGTATGTATCTCCAGCTTAGTGAGATTCAAAGCTTCTTCTATTCAAGTTGGTTGCCAAAATCTGATGTCTGAATCCAGATTGTAGTTGTTGATTTTCTAAATACAATAAAATCCATGTATTGTTTTGTTGAAATCTAGAGGGAACATGTCAATCAAATAGCCACAAATTGAAGGAGACATTTATTCAGCCTGTCTATAAAAAAAAAACGAACACTGTTCACAGCTCTGAGCAGGATAGGAGAGATCTGTAAAACCTGCCCTTAGAAATTGTACAAATTCCATAACCACCTTACCTGTTTGCTCTTTTAAATTGTCTGGTGTAGGTACACCACCTCTCCACTCCACACATACATATGTGCCAACACAAGCAACACAATGCAATGTTTGGGGCGGCCGCTGCTGTTAGTTTTATAAAAGCAGAATTTCAATCATTATTCTGTTGTAACTAAATAATAGGAGGTCAGTAGATAAATTAGTTAACTCATTTCTGATAAAATTTACCAAATACTCCAGAACATTCTAAATTTAGTCTACTGTTATTCTACTGATGTCATTTAGTCCTCTTGTAGAAATTTTTATCACCACAAATAAAGCACCACTATTTAACTTGCTTGTACATATGTTCTACATCAGAGGTTCTCAACCTTTCTAATGCTGCAACTCTTTAATATAGTCCCTCATTTGTGGTGACCCCAACCATAAAATTATTTCATTGCCACTATACAACTGTAATTTTTCTACTGTTATAAATTATAATGTAAATATTTGATATGCAGGATATATGAAAATGCAATCTTCATGGAGGTCCAGACCACAAGTTGAAAATCACTAGTCTACCATGTACTTTTCTTGCTGAAGGGTATATTGTTATAATTGGGTCACTGGGTCATGGATGTATGTTTTAAATATTTAATAGAAATTTCTGAATTAATATTCGTACAGAGGGAGTAACTTCATGTTGTTAAGTACCATCACAATCTAGGAGGACGTCAGTTTCCTCATATCCTGGCCAGCACTAGACCTTTTAATTCCATAGTTTTTTCTCATTTGTTAATTAGAACAAAAGGATATCTTCCTCTTATTTTAATTTCATTACCCCACTAATAAGGCAAATGTTTACAAATGTTTATAGAACACATAGAATTTTTTTCTCACAATCACTTCTATTTTACATTTTCTTTAAGGATCTTTTCTTATCAGTATGAAGAATCATTAAGAAGTCTCCTTAATGCAATAAATAATACATCAGACACATAATATATGAAAACAGATTTTATTCACATTTTTTGTTATAAATAAGTTTCCCATCAATCCATCTGGTTTTTTTCTTTATGTAATGTAATGTCATCTGAAAAATTTTATTTTTATAGGAAAAGAAAGATCCTTTAAATATTTTCTTTTATTGTTTCTGAGCTTGATTTCTGAAGGAGGTTCTTATAATCCCAAATTTATATATTTTTCTAAATTTTAGGGGTGCTGGCTTTTAGTATTCAACAATTATTTGCATTTTAATATGTTAACCGTTAAATTAATAAGAGTTCTCTAGAGTACCAGAATTTACAGAATGAATCTCTCATATATAGAGAAAGAGGATTTATTAGAATTACTTGTAGGCTGTGGTCCACTTAGTCCAACAGTGGCTTTCTGCCAATGGAATGTCTAAGAATCCAGTAAATATTCATTCTGCAAGGTTGGATTTCTCAGCTGGTCTTTAGTATATTTTGGAATTCCAAAAAAGTAGGATCTAATATGATGAAAATGTTCCATTACTTTCTAGTTTTCAATTTGGAGATAAAGAATTCCATGCTGATATTGTTTTTTAATGAACTGAACAATCATGTATTTGTTGGGCAAGGCAGGTTAAATTATTTGCTTTTCTAATATACTGCCTGAAATCCTGAATAGTTTTATTTTTGTTATTGTAAATTACTAATTCTACCACAATGTTCAAGAAATGACTCAGTGATAAAATTTTTGTTTGGTATATTGGAGGTCCTTGGTTCAGCAATGGAAAAAAAAAAAACCCTCCAGTCTTGATGGTAAAAATTCCTCAAAGCATATCTAGATCCATGGCTATTTTTATTAATTTTGAGTTTCAATAATTCTTTTCAATTTATAGACTTAAAAAATTCTATAGATCAGTAGCTTAGTGGGCAAAGTGCTTACTACATAAACATAAGAACCAAGGTTGGATTTCCAAGAGCAATGTAGATGCCAAATAGACATGGCAGCTTGCCTTTCGTGCCAACATGTAGGGAGTAGAGACAGGGATCATACTAGTAAGCTGGAGAGCTAAGCAAGTCAAATCAGTGAGTTCTGGCTTCAATTTGGGGCCTTGCCTCAATACATAGTGTAGAGAGCAACCAAGCAAGACATCTGACCTCAACCTCTGGCCTCAACACATATGCAAAGATAAGCACACACATACACACACACACACACACACACACACACACACACACACCACTAAAGCAAGATAATATCTATTATTTTTTGAGTCTTCAATTTTCTCTAAGTCTCTTCCTTTTTTTTCTCTTTCCTATTACCTACTCATCACATATCTCCTGGTTATTTACAGCCATCCTGCTAGACATTCCAAATTTCAAATCCACTTTTAGAAAGTAATAATCTTTAGTATTTTTGTTTGTTCACCTTTAACATTTTAAATGTCTTAAATATCAAAAGATATTGTGTGTGATGTTGCCACAACTTTGAACATTTTGCTCTCTTCTTTCTAGAAGCCTCTTTGAACTCTCCCTCTCAGTTAGTGGAAATTATTGATAATAGATGCTTGTCTAGGAAGTCACTCTGTAAGTGCCATGACATGGGGTTTGTTTGTTCCTGGGTGTGTTCTACAATTTAACCTCCCTCTACGTTAAGTTGTCCAAGCTTTTCATCTGGGGACAGAGCAAAAAGTGAAGCTTCAATTAAGAGTCAAAGAAAAGTAAATACAGACCTATTACATATTGTGTCAAAGGTATCTGATGGCATATTCTGTTTTCAAAAATGAGTATGTTGTTAAGTCACTGTGATATTTAAAAGCAGTTTATGATACTGAGAGCTTAGGAATTTTAAAAGATTATAAATGTTGGTATTTAATGGGAGTATATTTAGGATCTAGATATGACTCAGAAGCAGGTAGAAAATGTAGTTGAGTCACTGTGGCTGACATTATGAATTAATGTCACTTGCTTAGGATATTGCTCACATTTTTAAGCATCTAAAATATTCTAGCAAAATGAAAAGAAAGATATTAAAAGCAAGATGATGGCAGGAAGGGATATTTGCTAGCCTTTATTTTCACAATATGTTTTGGGATAATTTTATCTTTTTGGAAGTAACCTCTGATACCATTGATGAATTGGGATCTGACAGAAAAGACAGCAGTGAAAAAAAAATGCAATTCTTCAACTAGAAAAAAAGTCCCAGTTTTTGCCTCAGAGGATATACCAGTCTGGCCATGGTCTATGAGGTCATGCCATTTCCAACAGGAGCAGTAACTAGGCAGCAATGTACCTTATCTTCCATTATGCTAAAAAACCAATTATGGTAAATACTATTGCCTGGAGGAGAGTTCTGAGTGACTGGGAAAAGATCAATGCAATAACCTAGGACTTTAATATCAATATTTATCACAATTTTCAAAACTAATCTATTATTGAAAATTATCTTTCAAAACATATATTAAATGGTTAGTGCTTATAATTCTATTCATATTTTAATCCTTTGGTGAAAAGTAGTTGAAAAATCATAGCAGAACAAGTAATAAAATATAAATACCAAATATTTACTAAAATAATAGTTCAAGAAAAATGTAAGGCTCTTATCAGATCAATCCAAAGAGACTCATTTAACTGACTACAGCCTTTAATATAACTATCAATCAGATGTGCTGGATATTCGGGGCTTCCATTTCCCACACATTTCAAAAATCTACATGTTTCTGCAATTCACATAAATAATAAATTGTCTTTTGTACAAAGATGAGCCTTTATTGTTCTATCAAGATGAAAGCCAAATGAAAATCTGTACCCCCAGGCACAAAAGGGTTGTAATCAGGAGATATGAGATTTAAAATAAAATTAATGTTGTAAAATAACAAAGAAAATATTGAAATATATACTGAGAAAATAATATCTAAACAACAGCATTAATAAGAGACCCATCCAAAAATAATGATCTATTAGAAACAAATGCAGCACTTACTACAGGTAGCATTTCCTCAACAGAAAAGGAAAGTCTTGTTCAGTCATGGCAACAGACTTGATGGTGCCTCAGTTTGTTTTCACATTTTATCAGTGACACTGTTGTCAAGAACTGAGACACACACTATGTCTTAGTTACTTTTCTATTGTCATGAAAAAAACACCATAACCAAGAAGACTTATAATGGAAAACATTCAATTGGGGGCTTGTTTACAGTTTCAGCAGAAGAGTCCATAATCATCATGGTAGGGAGCATGGCAGCAGGCAGACAGGCATGGTGCTAGACTGAGGGCTTACATGTTGAAACAACAACCACTGTGGATGGGAGTGGGGTGTGGGGTGTGAGGTGGGCTCTTGAAGCCTCAAATCTTACTTCCAGTGACATACCTCCTCCATCAAGGCCACACTTTCTGATCTTCCCAAACAGTTCCATAAACTGCCAAACAGCATTTAAATATGTGAACCTACGGGAGCCATGTTCATTCAAACCAACAGACATTGGTTTGAGTCACAAGGCCCCAGATATTTCCCATCCCAGCATGCTACTGAAAAGTGATTCATTCCCCGGGTCTTTATCTCAATAAAGCTCAGGTAAAGTTGTAAACATGAATGCTTCAATAGCAGATTTCCTTATGGGAATGTTGAACAAACATGGTTGACTTCTTTTAACTGTGCCAAGCACATTGCCCCTGACTTTCTTCTGAGCCCTCAAGTAGAAGATAAGCTGATGAAGTCAAAGAGCACACTGGGACTGAACATTTCAAAGAGATCATAATGGACTTCACTTCTTTTTTGAACATTATCCTTCCCAAGAATTTAAAGATGTATAAATATATATACCCCTACCCAACTTATTGAGGAACTGAGGTAAAGTCTTTAGCTATTTCATTCTCTTTTATTCTGATGGTTTTTGAGGCTAATGTTGTAATATATAAATCCAGGTTTTAAGTGAGAAATGAAAATAAAGCAGGTGGCCTTTCAATCTAATTTTAAATCATTAAATATATTGATGCTATTGTTGTTGTTTAAGTAAAAGATTTTAGAGTTTTTTTAAACAAGATTTCTTGCTTGAATAGCATTTCAGCCTAATAATACAAAAAGTTTAGACTGGCAGTATTTGAGCCAATACAACATTTCTTTTTTTTTTTTTTTACTTTCTTTTTTTATTATTGTGAATAAAGTCTCATTTTTTATCCATGTATCCCCTTGTTCAAACTCCCTTCCCACTCCTGCCCTTCCCAGTCACTCTGTCTTCTCCTCATCTCCTTATCTCCTCCCCAGCGAGGGCAGGAGGTACAAGGTCCCATGGTTGCTTAGTTCAGCATCCACCATCCACATTTCTAAGAGCTGTGGGTAAAATCTGCTATTTTCGTAGCACATATTAAGAAGTTCCTACCTAGATAAGTGTCCAAATTTCTCTGAGCTTTCACTGAAAATACTTACTACTGGGACATGATTTTAGCTAAGGTCATAGACCTTAAAAATTATTTCAGTATTGAGATTAGGAGACTCAAGGTCTCAAGAGATCTCTACTTCAGTACTGATGTCAGAATTTACTCTACACACATTTTCAGATTGAGCAATCTCTGTGGGCTGAAGATGATTGCCAAGGGCCTTATAAAATCAAGACCATGGCTCAAGTCTGTTGCCATCAACTTCTGCCCTTTTGAGGGTTAATAAAGCCTCCTACAACTTTACATTACAGTTTGTTTTAAGCTGAAACCATTGTGACAAATTCCGTATTTCCTAAAATTATACAAATCTTGAGATAGTTTTCTAGGCAACAATGAGACCCAAAAACCAAAGACAGCACCAACCAGTCTTCTCTAGAACATAGTTGCTGGCCTCTTTCTGGTGCTGTCATTTTTACCAGTTTTTAAAATCAGATTACTGTTCAAAATCTCCATCAATGAAGGTCTAGTGTTGACATTCCACTACTGCAGAATCCTCAGGTGTGGTGCCACTATCCATTCCACCTGTGTGAATTTTCTATAAACTCTAACACCAACTTTTATCTTTATGTCAACTCACTATGACATGTAAACCTTTTTGGGTGAAGAATGATGCTTACTTTATTCTGCTCCTGGAAACCTAATGTCACCTGCCTCTTTAGTTCCTTTCCTGATTGAAGACTTCTGAATTGAACTCACAGAATGTTTCCCTTCTGAGTTTGGAGCAGGCAGATCAGTGGCTCCCAGACTTTCTGTCTTCTAGATTTTGTGTTTCTGCTCATCAACCTCACATTCCACTTTTCTCACTACCTAAATTCCAAGCCCATGGCAATTTCTTTCTTCTTTTCTAGTATTATTATTAGTACTGGTATCATTATTATTGTTATTAATATCACTAGTGTGTGGAGGAGGTGGTCCATGCAAATGCTACAGCATGTATGTGAAAATCAAAGAGCAATTTTGTGAATTTGATTCTTTTTTTCCACCTTTAGGTGGGTGGGCTCCAGGGATGAGATTCAGGTCATGGGGTGTGCCATCTTGTAGGCCCTTTTGCTGACATTTTCTGTTAATAAAGTTCGGGTTCCTCTAGCCCCCTCTGAGAACATGGATAGCCCTTCTAAGTCTTTAAAAAGAGTTTTGTTGTGGCACTTAACAGCATTCTCTTAGGAGACTCCAGGGGATAAAATTCTGCCTGATCCCACATCACTTTCCTGTGTAGGTGTATCTCCTCCAGAAATGACACAGGCACATATATCTTCCTCTTTTCCTCAAGGGAGAGTGATTCATTGAGGCTTTACAGGTCCTTGTATTGTAGTAGAGTCCTCTGCTGTCTCTCAGCAGCTTCCAAGTCCATAGATCTCCTAAGGCTTGGCAAAAGGTTTTGTGGATGACTTCTAATTGTCTCTTCTTTTCTTTCAAAGCAATCAATAGTTTCACCAAAGTAAACAGTTTCCAGAAGATCATCTCAGTCTCTCATTGCAGTTAAAAGCATCCATATCGTGCTCGCTTCGGCAGCACATATACTAAAATTGGAACGATACAGAGAAGATTAGCATGGCCCCTGCGCAAGGATGACACGCAAATTCGTGAAGCATTCCATATTTTTTGGGAAGAGATCTTGAATAAGGATATACAGGGAAAGCTGAACACAAAGAAAATATATGTGTAGCAATCTTATTTGTATTTCTACCCTTGATAAGCCATGCTTATGATTCTTATCCTCTGTATAGTTATTGTTAACTCTTCCGCATTTTAAATTCTTTTTACTGTTTTTTTTTTTTGATAAATACAAAATAAAGAAGGAAAAAAAGCATCCATATCATTGTCTAATTAGTGGGATGTAAGAGAAAATGATGTGTGTTTCTTTCACATCTTATTTGTGAAGCAACTGGGTACACAATGCTCTAACTCTTTTTCCTCTTCCCTTACCCACTGGTTGCCTAGGAGATGGAGAAAATTGAAACTACTCATTTTTGAACCCAGATGAAAGCCTGAGGTTGAGCTTGACAAAACTGTTATGCCACGATGCATAGTTATGAAGGAGAAAGAGAGAGAGAGAGAGAGAGAGAGAGAGAGAGAGAGAGAGAGAGAAAGGGAGAAAGGGAGAAAGGGAGAAAGGGAGAGAGAGAGAGAGAGACTATTTTAAACAATCGACTGGATTTTAGGTTCTATTCTTCACTTTTCTTTTGGACTATCATTCCCATACACTATTCAATTCTTAGTAAGATTCACTAAGAGAAATATGAGTCCCTGATAATATCCTTGATTATATGATTTTGTTATAAGGTACCTAAATGGAGCTAATAATAACTTTAACATCCTTATGGTCAATCAAAACACAAAGGACAGTGCTTACAATAGCTGTGCTTCTGATTCTGCATTTAACACTCAAGAAAATTCTCAAGAGCTTGATACTTTATATCTGATCTAACTCAGTATCCTAAGGCAACAGAAATGTCCAGCAATTTTTTTACTTGATGAGTTTATCTTAAAGAAGAAATGACTATGTCTCCATTCAAAAGGATTGAAGGCATAACCTCCAGCCAAATACACTCCAAACAAAATCTGAGGAAAGAAATTTTCCAAGCAGTTATGAAAATAAATAAACCTCCCTATCACTTCTAAATTGTTACTTTGTTAAGTCCCTTTCAAATCTTTCTTTACCTTAAGGACCAGTGAGTCAGACACAACTTGGACCTAGAGAACCTTCATTTCTTGCAAGTTCCGTAAGTATCACCACTGACTTCTCTTCCATGCAGTAGATTACCCCCACAAGTTCTGCACATCATGCCTCAAATCCATGACACTTAACCTTGATCTTTCCCAGGTTAATAAAGTCTCTGTAAATTTTTACTCTTCTAGCTAGACTGAATTTTAAGATTGACCTCCAAAGGGAGGTATGCCATTTATAAGGTATGTCCATTTATAAGGGGATATTATTTCTGTTGGCTACATAAGGGACTTTGCCTTAGTCCACATGGGTAATGCAAATGTCAAAAACATACTATCCCCTATAGTTTTCTAAGAAAGAAAATCTACTTTTTTTTCTGTTTATTTCCTTCCCAAAGATCCTATGCCACTGCATCATGCCAAATAAATTATTCTCCAAAAGGGCCAAAAAACAACAGATGGGTGGTCTCTTCTGCTAGGGAAAAAAGAAAGTATGAGGAGATTTTTACAGCAATTGTGATCCAAAGGTTATTATGATAATATTTCTTTGAACATATGGAGACATTCTTCTGGAATATTATAGATGATTCTAAGATGCCAGTCATGGGGGAATAGGTCTTTCTTATTGTCATGACTACCAGGAAACACTGTTAACCATTGTATAAATCTCAGTCTCACCATATTTGAAATAATAATCAGAGATACACAGAAATTCTTTACCAAGTAAGTTTCAAACTATAAGAGATAAAATGCAAATTTTTTCCTCACATCTGAACATCTGCTTCCTAAACTTAAAATTTCTTCTAGGAACATGTAAGCTTCATTTTACCTCCCTTACCAACTGACTTAGTATCTCATAACAACCTGGAATTCAGTATATGCCATTCCACACAATATTTAAAGAAGCCACCCATCTTATTTCCTCAAAAGCATCTATATTGTATAAGCAAAATCTTATAGATCTAAAATACATCATTCTGTTTCTGTGCTATTCAATCTATACCAATCGCAGCTAATACACATTGATTCCAATATGTTTCACAATCTGTCCTGCATATGTCATTTTGCTAAACATGCACGGTAAATGGAAGAATAAATGGCATTTTTAGCATCAAGGACAAAGTAACAGCAAGCATTGTTCTTAGGTTGCTTGCATTGTGACTGACACAGGAAATAGATAATCTAATATTCCACAGAATGTCAAGACACTAGGATCATTCTGAAGAGACACAATCATAATTCATTTCACTGTGGCTCCTGGATTGCTATCACATACTAAAACCTTTTGAAAGGCATTTTGACCACTTTGATGTATAATCTTTACTGGCTCAATTTCTCCACCTCAATCATTATAATGAAATGTTTTCTGTGAAGAAGAGATTTTGAAAACTGTACCTTAAACACCAAAATGTATTGTTGGGCTCAGTTCATATTCTCTCTTCGAGTCAACTGAAAAATATTCAACTCTATAAAGTAGATAAAAGCCTATATATTAGTGCCCACACATAAATGTACAGGTTCGTTATTTATCTAAGAAGTAATAATTGAGCATTAACTGTGCTTGCTTCCTCTCCCTTCCATCTAAGCGACATAATTTGTTAGGGACCTGCAGTGCTATGTTTATTTAGCACTGACAGCAGCTTGACAGTGGGCTCTTTTGTTTAGCTTCTTTTTATTCGGTGCTGTGTGCACAGCTCTCTAGAAGACACTGGGAGAGAAAGGAAAAATAATCAAAATCCTTTGAATTGTTCTCATAGCTGGGTTTATGTAATATAAAAACTAATGATCCCCAGAATGGGTATTTTCATACGTTGCGATGTCACAGTACTCTGTTGCAGAGCAAGCTAGGAAGACGGGAATGTAAAGAAAGTGCTTCTGGTGGGAAGTCAGGAGACAGACAGAAGAATGGCTTCCTGCTTTCAAATAAGCTAGTCAAATAGTGCGGTCTGAAAGGCAGCCTGTGTCGGTGTGAAATAATCTCTTCCTCTCTCTTCCTCCCTGGCTTCTCCAGGGAAATGAGTCACACCTGGTCGCTGCCCTTCATAGAGTGTTTGATGTTCTAAATTCCCATCAGCCCTGCACAGCTAGGATGATGTCAGCACAGTTGACATTGTTAGATCCCTGTGCTGCCTACATCAACTCCCTGTCGCTCAGGCGTCAGATGAGTGTGAAAGGGTGGAAGGGGCGGGGGAGTCATCATCTTAGCAACAAATGCCACTGAATCCCACATCTCTAGGATCCTGGAAAGACATCTGGCACTTTGCTTTGGGATTTCCAGGGCTTGCCAGAATTTTAGTTGGATTAAAACAGTCACCGTGAGTCAAGAAGAAACCTCCCATCAGGACATGTGTGCTTTTACAGTATTTCACACCCAAATGCTTATCATCAAAGCACATTATTATTTATGATCTCATGCCATAATTTCTGAATTCCTCTGGGATATATTTTCTTGCCTCTCTAGAAATAATCTTATGCTTAAAAACAGGAAAGCTAAAATGAAAGCATTTTACCATTCTTTGGAATCAGAAGTCAAAGATAGGTGTTGGTGCATAAACTATACAATTAAGTTAGAAGTAAAAAGAAAAAAGAAAAAAAGATGGTTATGATAAGAAGAGATGAATCCAGATAAAGTAGAGAAGTATTTTCTGGACTCACTTGTAAGACTAGAAGCATTAAATAAGAAATATAATAATACAGTGAGCTCAGACAGTTGCAGCCTTCAGATTCATCCGTGTATTGATTATCCTGGGGAAGGCAGAGAAGACTTAAGAAAAGAAATCTAAAAGGTGACTTTGGAAAATGTTAGAAAGTAACAACCAATAGAACCTTGGCACTCTGGGCCAGAGCTGTCAGAAACCCCAACAGTGAAGATTTAATGTTTACTCTCCCAGAGCAATGGCTCAAAATTACTGTATCTCAACTGTTTATGCAAATGCTCTTCATTGCTTTCTAGATCTCCTTGGGCTCTCACCTTCTAATTCATCTTAGGACCATTTCTGGGTACAGCATCTTTTTCTATGATACTTAGAGATACCAAAATACTGTGTGAAAAGTATTCTCATTAGAAACAACCTCAGGGTGCTACTAAACCAATAAAAAACCAAAGGGAAGGCAGACTTGAATTCTGAATTGAGAGTAAGTCAATCTTAAGGGTGGCATGGTGAGTTTACACTGTTCTATTTTGATTTTATAATTGCAATTCAAATGATAATTTTAAATGCAGATATATTGTCTATCGAACACAACTATAAAATTTTAGCAAGTAGTACAATGTGGCTCAGAGAGCTCATTTGTCTGTCAACCTCCTTTGACTTCCATGATAGGGGAAATCAGTTGAATTTCTCTTCCTCTCTGGCTTCTCCAGGGAAATGAGTCATACCTGGTCGCTGCCCTTCATAGGGTGTGTGATGTTCTAAATGGAGAAGGTCTCTGTCCTCAAATCCCAAAGTCTGAACTGGTGGGGCATGCATAAAACACCACATTTTCTTTACCCAGCAGTTGCTCTTTTATGTTGTATTCTGTTTAGTTACTGGTCCCTTACCAACAAAATACAGAGCCCAGACTAAAGTACCTCACTAGTAGAAAACCTGCCTCACACTCAGGGACCCTAAATATGGTCCTCAGTATTACACACACACACACACACACACACACACACACACACACACACACACACACGGCCCTCAAAAAGTACATTTTTACTTTTTGTTATTGTTTTCTCTACAGAACATCCTAGCTGTCCTTGAAAAATGACCAAACACCTGGGTGTTAGTACACTTTTGGACCAGGTATAGTGGTGCATGCCTTTAATCCCACCACTCAGAAGACAGACAGGTGAGTATCTGTAAATTAAAAGCAGCCTGGTCTATATAGTGAGCTCCAGGCCAGCTAGAGCTACAAGTGAACAAACAAAAAACTGAAAAGAAAAAATAGCAGCTTTTGTTGAATGAGTATTTTATGTGTTTATAGCTCCTGACTTCAATTACTACTTTATCTCTGGTTTTAGATCATTATTTCGTAACACTTTTTATATACATAAAAGGAAAACCAGCACTTTGTGAAGCCCACTGGGGTAAAAAGAAAAGTCTGTTCCAATCTACAGGCACCTCCTAATCCCCTAGACCCAGCATTCATATCTCCAGAATTTAGGTAAGCAACAACAAGGCAGGCTGCTTGGGAAATTCTTATTACAGACATTAAAAAGGAGAAGCCACTTTCTTCTGCTCTGCTCTTTGTAGCTCATCTTTTCTTCTCAACATTTTGTGCTATTTTTCTTTTAACTTTCAGGTTTTAAAAAAATCCTTTTTGGAACACTTGCATGTTGCTTATGGGAAATGAAAAGTGGAACAGATGCTATGAAAAGAAAAATGGAGGCTCCTCCAAAAGCTGAACACAGAGTTACATAATCCTGCAATTTCATTTCCGTTTATATATTCAAACGAATTGGAAAGTAGGAACGCAAGATGTTATACACCCATGTTCATTTCAGCATTGTGCACAATAGCGGGAAGGTGGAAGCAACCCAAATGAATAAATGAAAGATGGTATATACATATAATAGACTATTATTCTACCTTGCAAAAAATTGGTAAATACTGCAATATAGATGAAAGTTAAAGAAACTGTGTTAAATGAAACAAGCTAATCACAAAAAGATGAAATTGTATAGTTCTACTTCACATGAGATACCTGGATAGTCAAATACATACAGGTGAAGAGTAAAATGATGGATTCCTAGGGATGGAGGGAAAGTGAAATGCGAAGGCACTAAATGCCACATCTGTATATTTAAAATCAGTTACAGTAGTAGATTTTATATATTATATATATTATATTATTTAGGACACTGTAATTTTAAGTGTATCCTTTTAAATTGTATTCAAAACATTAAAATTATAACCATTTTTCTTATAAATATTTTTGAGATTATCTGGAAAGTATAAGCACATGCTAATTTTCTCAGACATTTGAAAAGACAGAGTAGAGGCCTGTCAATAAACTTTCAGTCATTTTAATCCCAGGTTATCATTAGCACCTATGCTATCTGTTGTCTAGATGGGTACCTAACAATCCAACCGTCCTGATACATCCATGTCACTTTAGAATGGATCTCAATTAGACTTCTTGGTCACAAGCACAGACTCATACTCCTTTCCATTCTCACTGTCACCTTAAATTTTTAATAAAATGTGATTGATTAGCATTTAAATGCAAATGCAAAACCTTCATCGATCTGCACTTACATTGATCAATGCTTCTAAGAAATGCAAAATTCTAGTCCCTTGAAGATAGAACATCATTTTGGACTGGCAGGCTTTCATGGTGTGCCTAGCATTAGATTAACACATTTCCTAAGATGTGTCCCAACAATATAGCACAGACTTAACATGACTCAATGACCTGTTCTGCTGATTTCACACCTTGCCTTTCTAAAGTAAAATTATACATTGTTTTTCTCTCACTCAGCTCCCATCCCGTGTTTCTCACCTTTATTTTAGATTCTTAATTTAAAGTTCCATATCTCATTCTTGGATAGGAAAACCAAATTAAGGATGGGTTTAAGAGGCAGTCTTTTGGGAAATGAGCAGAAAATGCTTCACAAAAATGGTCATTTTGCTGTTACAGAGAACTAGATAATCAACCTAATGGAAATGGCTAGAAGCATGATTATTTCAGTCCTAAGAACAAAGCTTATTTAACAGTTTGGCCATTAAAGAACTAAGGAACAATTATGAGAGAACAATTTTGAGGTCTCACTTATTTATCTCCCCATTGGAGCTTACCCTATGTCAAATTCCCTGGTACACAGATGCCTTCAGTTCCTTTTCATAGTACCTTTGTCTACTGAAACAATATGTGATGCTGGTGGTTTGGCAGTAAGCTGTTTATTAGAGGGGAATGCAGGTGAACAAGGCTTGACTATGTTGTTTTCCATACCACTGAGACTTGGCCCTGAAGCGTTATGAGACAGACTCTGCAATAATCAATATCTACATTGAGTGATAATAACAACTTGGACAGGAAAAGGCAAATTTGGGTTTTGTCTTAAGGGAATGGAAAGCTATTAAAATATCTGAAACAAGGAGTGAGAAAAATGAAATCTGTGTTTAGAGGTATCAACAGTTTAGAGATAAGATCAGATTAACTGCATGATTTTTTAAATATTAAATCTTGAGTTAAGTCTTGAATGAATTTCAGCCATGGGGCTGGGAGCTCAGTCTGCAAAGTGTTTGCCACACAAGTACAAGGACCAGAACTGGATCCTCAGCACCCACATAAAAACCCAGGTACAACGATACATACCCTGGACTCTAGCACTGAAGAAAGAGGCTGAGACATGAACCTCCCTGGGGCTTGCTGTCTACTCAGTTTAGCAGAATCTTTAATATAAATTTGTAACATAGACATTATCAATATTAAGTTCATTATTATATAACCAGGCAGGGTTCACTGTATCCAAGTATCAGTAATTCCCCCATACACTATTGCTTCATTGAACTTTTTCATGTGAAAAATCTGACCATGTCACTTACCACTTTGAAATCCTGCAATGATTGAAACAATTTAAAATGAACTCGTTCCCACAAGGCCCTTTGCTCTTGACCTCTTGGCCAAGCCTCCCTTTCAGCACCATCTCCCATCACATCTAGTGTTGACATGGCAGCCCTAGTCACCATCACTGGTTGGTTAATTTTTAACCAAAATGTCAAACTTCTTTCAATATCATTCCCTATAGAAAAACAGGCCACCTTCTTGCCCCATGCTCTTCTACCACTTGGTGTATGTTTGATTGTAACTTAGCACATTGGATACAGTCATTCATTTCCACACCATCTTTCTTCCCTCTGTGAGTTCAGGACTTAATTCTGTTCCCATTGACCTCAAGATAAGTCTTGCACATTTGAAATCGAATACAAAATTCTGGATATTAATATGGACAATGTAAAAAAAAAAAAAAAAAACAGGAGTCTACGAACATCAAAAAAATTCAAAACTCCCTCAAAGTTAAATGGCATTATCACTCTAGGCTGTGCGATTTTTTTTCCCTAAGCATAGAACATACTTTGCCTGTCATTGTATAACCAGTTTATTGAAGAGTCTCATCTCTGTGGGACAGAAACATGAAACAGTTTTATTTTTCTCTAATCTTTACTTTGAACAATGTTCTGTCAAATCATCCTGTCCTGCTCTTTAGTGACATCTCAGACAGAGCTCAGAACTTTCCAGTCCGTTTCAGTTATTTAAAAAAAAAAAAAAAAAAGACTAGTTCACATGTTTGGTTCCTAATTTAAACAGGCCAGTTCTAAAGAGTCACCTTTGAAACAATCAGGAATTTAAACATGGACTACTATTAAAGGATGGTATGAAGTCACTGTTAGGATTCTTTGATATGATAAAAGTGGCTATGCTTTTACTTTTTAATGCCTAAGCATTACAGACACAAATTGAAGTGTTTTCAAGTAAAAACTAACTGGAGCTTAACTTATATATAATATTTTAGAGAAAACATAGGAGCATGGCATTAAGAAAGATTGACAAAGTATTGATAGTTGTTGAAGTTGGAACACAGGTTTATGAATAGTTAGCAAAAATATTTGCTATTTCTGTGAATATTTGCAATTTTTCCTAACAAATGTTTTTTTTCTAGATTTGTTCCAGGCCTGTGTCAAACAGCATTCTTACTCATATCCAGTAGCATATTAGTGTTTACAACCAGGTCTATAGAAAAGTCAAAGAAAAACTAATTCCTGATTTCTAGCCTTTGCCAACATTTCTGATATAAAGTATCCCTCCCACAGCTAATAATTGTAAGTAAGATGGTGCTACTGATGCACAGCTGAGAAAAGATGTGCAAGAGTACACTAGTATGTTTTTTTCTGCAGGTATGGTAGATATGAATGACAGACGAGAGCAAAAATAATTAACAAGTGTTCAACTTTGACATCTCTGCTTTTTGTGTTTTAAGATAACTGGGTAGATACTCTGGGTTCTCTTCACAGCAAACTTTTTCAATAGATCTTTTCAATAGAACACATTCATGTAATGGTGTGTTGGGAGAGTTGACATTTTAATCCTGGCTGTATAACCACTGGCAAACAAGGTTTCTGAACACTCCACAGCCATCAGCCACTAGTGCAAGTCTCCAGCCAACCAGTTCATCACATGTTAAAGACCAAGGCTCTAAAGTTAATGGCACGTCCTTGTCCTTATTCTCTGCTCTGAGCAGACTCATGTCATCTTACTTAGGCCAGGAAAAAAGGAGACAAAGACCTCTGTATCTTATGCTACCCTCTTCTCATGTCACTCTGAATCCTTCAATCAAATTTGCCCCTTGACTGACATTCCAGGTTGCTCCTGGTCTTCCTCTCCATGTGTTTGCCTCAAAAGAGTTATGCACAAAACTCCACAGTATCAATAAGTGCAACCATCTCTCATATAGGAATCAATTTTTCATATGTCATATTTTAAAGCAAGAAGATAAGAGACACATTTTCCTCCTCTTAATAAATACTGGGAGGATATTGATGCTTTAAATTACTGAGTGAGCACCCTCTTGGCTTAAGTATAATGTATCTATCCATTATGTATGACCATTTGAAAATTTTAAGTAGTCCAATCCAGGCCGTTAGTTACATATGTCTGTCCTGTGCCCTAAATCATATGACATCAACATATCAATTAGAAACTGCAATGTGTATTTTTACATTCCTATTGAAAAGACTATTTCACATTCATTTTCAGTAGATGAAACAGACACAGTGGGATATCTACAAACCAGTTTTGTTGTAATAATAAGGTTTAAAAATACTAGTCATACATCTACTTATCATCTATACTCAACAGAAAGAGCATAGGTTTACATGGATTTCCCAAAGTGCAAATGAATTCTAAGACTGAATCCTAAAGCCACTTGATTTGTATGATAGATGACTCCTTTATACAAGACATAGGTTGCATTGCCAGGGTCACAGGCTGCCTTGCTGAAAGGATATTAGAGAGTTTAGACAATTGCTTATTGCCCTGAAAATTTGAAATTTCTCACACCCATACACATACAAATCACCCACCTAGTCGGCAGAAAAAGAAGGAGAAGAAAAAGAAGAAGAAGAGGGAGGAGAAGGAGAAAGAAGAAAGGAGGGGAGGGAGGGAGGAAAAAATAATTATGCCACTAAGCAGTGGGCACATCTGCACAGATCTTAATAGCTATACGTCCATTAGGGAAAATAGTTCTTTTGCAGATAGGAAAACCAAGATGAAGCATGTTGAAGTCATGTGATCACTCAGATATGAAGTCAGAAAGCCTGAATATAAAGAGATTTGTTGTTGTTCCAAATCTAAAATGGTCTTTACTTAAAAGCCCCAGTCTTGTAAACATGACTGCCTTTCCTGGCTGACTCTTGTCTTTCCATTACAGTCCACCACCATATGCAAAGCCACATTTAAAGTTTCACAGGTGCAAATCTATAAGAAAGAAAAAAATATAAAGCCTATATCTAGAACACAATGTTCATTGCATGTGGTAATATGTTATATATTTAATAAAACCAGTCTGGAATATCAAAGAAGAGATATACCACAGTCAATCCAGAAGGATCAGAAAGTGGTAACTCATGCCTTTAATCCCAGCACAGGGAAAGACCAAGTGTGGTGACCTATGCCTTGAATTCCAGCAGATCTGAGTTTGAGGCCAATTTGGTTTACAGAGGAAGTTTCAGGTTCCTAGGCAGGCAGTGGTGGTGCCATGCCTTTAATCCCATAATGCCAGAGACAGAGATCTTTCTGTGTTTCTGTGAGTTCAAGGCTAACTATCAAATAGTAGCCTACACCTTTAATCTTAAACTGGATGTGAAACAACTGGGCAAAAAGGTACTTAAGGCAGGCATAGAAAGTCAGATGAGGCATTAGAAGTGATGAGGAGCTAGGCTGAGGAAGCTAGAAGACAGCTAGGTGAGAATTGACTGTGGTGTTTCCTTTCTTTGATATTTCAGCCTTTCCTCAATATCTGGCTCTGAGAGTCTTTTAATACAACCAGGATTCGTGCAACATGTGTGGATTCTGGGACTCGAACCTGGGTCCTCTGCAATAGTGGCAAGTGACCTAACTGCACAGCTATTTCTCCAGCTCTGAGGTTTAACATTAGTGTTGTCATGACAATGTTTGTGATAATGGGGCCAGAAGCCTTTTCAAATATAAGAGGTGTGGAGAGGACTGCTATCAGATACCAAAGATGATCACTCTTCCAACTCTCTTCCTAGAAATAGGCAAGGAGGAAACTCACAAAACTGGAGGTTGTCCAGGCACTATACACTGGAACCTAAAGTTGAGTGTTCATGTACTGTGATCCATTACAGATACAACTTGAAACTCCTCCTTTCTGCCAGGTTCTCCTAAAGCAACACCTAGAAACATCAATGAGTTCCCCAATTTCTTATTATTGTTACAGCATGTCTAAAAAAGTCCACTCACTAATTTATACACACAAGGGAGAGGAGAAGACATAACTGCCACCCTCCCATACTATGTCTGTTATGGAATATTATTTTTACTAGGCAAAATGTGTTACATTTGTTTATGCTATGGGATAATATTTTAACTGTGTAAAGGTGTGTTGCACTTGTTTATGCTGCATTTATTTAATAATGTAAAAATTTGTATTTAATTGTGTAAGGAATTGTTACAGTTGTTTCATCTTGCCTGACTAAGGCACCTGATTGGTCTAATAAAGAGCTGGACAACCAACAGCTGGGCAGAGAAAGGATAGGCAAGACTGGCAGGCAGAGAAAATAAACAGCAGGAGAAATCTAGGCTGAAAGGTAACAAGGGAAGAAGGAGAAGTCAAGGAAGAAAGAGAGATGTACTCAGGGCAAGAAGCCAAACAATCACAGCCAGCAGACACAAGAAACAGTGAAAGTTAAGATATACAGAAGGAAAAAAGGTAAAAAGCCCAAGGTAAAAGGTAAATAAAAGGAAACAAGTTAATTTAAGTTAAAAGAGCTAGCCAGAAACAAGCCTGAGCTAGGGCAGGCATTTATAACTATTAACTCTTTATGTCATGATTTGGGAACTGGTTGGTGGTCCAAAAGAAAAAGCCTGGTATGTATGTCCATGGTTGAAGTCCTTTAACCAAAGCAAGCAAGCAAACAAACAACAACAACTAACAGAAAGAAAGGGTGAGTGGGAACATAAATTTGTTTAACGTAAGTTTCGTATGGTCTGGGAGTCTTCAACAGAAAACAATATAGGATAAAAATTAGTTAAATTATGTTGTTTTCTGTGAATTTTGGTGTGAGTGCAGATCAGTCACTGGACAAATGAAGGAGACAATTATCAAGTGGCATTGGGGGTAACAAAGAGATTTATTCCTATTCTTCTGTATTTCCAGCTCCCTTTCTCCAGGCATGGAGCATGCTTATTGT
The DNA here is from genome assembly GCA_004025045.1 of Sigmodon hispidus. NCBI lineage: Eukaryota > Metazoa > Chordata > Mammalia > Rodentia > Cricetidae > Sigmodon > Sigmodon hispidus. The sequence continues at coordinate 89,745 of PVIH01003201.1, read as the reverse complement.
GTAGGGGTTTATATCCTATTTCAGAAGGAGATCAAAAAATTCTTCTAGGATTTTATAACTTGGGGAGAAGGGCAAGGTAATGAGCAAATACGGCATTCCTGATTCTGTTATATAGCTTATCTTCACATATCCTGAGTCATATCAAAAGATGCTCTTCACCATTCCAGTGTTCAGTGTTTCTCTTCCCAACTCACTGCTGAAGGTCCAGTGCCTGGGACAGTCTTTGAACCTATAAAAACTCTAGGATTAGAAAGATAGATGAGATAGATAGATAGATAGATAGATAGATAGATAGATAGATAGATAGATATAGATACATAGAATGTGTGTGTAAGACAAACAGAAAGACCGACAGACAGAGAGATAGGTAGATATTTAGATAAATACATAGTGTGTGTAAGACAGACAGATAGTGTGTATAAGACAGACATAGACAGATGATAGACAGATAGATAGATATTTAATATATTACTAAATAGGTAAATAGGCCTGGCAAGATGACTTTGAGGGAAAGGGTGCTTATAACCAATCCTGATGTCATAAGTTCCATCTCTGGGACCCATTTGATAAGAGAAATCCAACCCTGAAAGTTGTTCTCTCACCCATATGTGTGTGTTACACACACACACACACACACACACACAAGTTTTTTTTTTTTTAATTACTGACTAATGAAGCAAGGTTGCTATAGTAGGGAAGACATATCCTTCTGTCCATGGTCTTTGGGTGCCAGCCCCTAATGTGTGGCATTTGAGCAAGCTTAAGATGTGGGAAACCCTTCTCTCTCATGCTCTAGGATGGAGAAGAAGATCAAGTCTTGGGGGCTGGAGAGATGGCTCAGCGGTTAAGAGCACCGTCTGCTCTTCCAGAGGACTCGAGTTCTATTCCCAGCACCCACATGGCAGCTAACAACTGTCTGTAGTTCCAGTTCCAGACAAACACCAAGGCAAATAAATAAATAAATAAATAAATAAATAAATAAATAAATAAAGTTTAAAAAAAAAAAAAAAAAAAAAAGAAGATCAAGTCTTGCCGTTTGAAGCAGCACAGAATGGGTCCACAGCCTTCCAGGGACTGTGTAGTTGGGTTTGCCTTATTCTGTATCAGTGAGCTGCTCCCCAATAGAATCCTTTAATGAATTATTCTTTTCTCAGTCACCTGTGGATTTTGCAATTTAGGCTGCTCTGCACTGAGAATACCCAAAGGTTTCCAAACAAAATGTACTCTGTGTGTGTGTGTGTGTGTGCCTATGCATGTTTGTATAGAGCTGCAGACAGATGTCAACATCTTGGTTTATGATTCTCTACTTTATTTTTTGACAAAAAGCCTCCCAGTGGTTATCAGGCTCCCTGATTGTCAAGACTGGCTAGCAGTAAGTCCTGAGGTTTTCTTGTCACCACCAGTTGATCTTGACTGCTTTACCGCTGTTATAATGAAACACAGTGACCAAGAAAACTTATAGAAGAAAGGGTTTATTTGATTTCAGTACCAGACAAAGAAGAATCCATCAGGGAGAGAAAGTGTTGCAATGAGCATCAGGCATGGCAGCTGAAGCAGAAGCTGAGGGCTCACCTCTTGAATTGCAAGCAAGAAGCCAGAAGAATAACCTCTAGGGGTTGGCTTAAGTATCTAAACATTCAAAGCCCATACCCAATGACAAACTTCTCCAGCAAAGATGCACATCCTAAATCACCTAACGAGCACCACAAATTGGGGAACAAGTTTTCAAATACCTAACATTAGGAGAGGGGGGCATCTCATTCAAACTGTATGTACACCATGTGCCTCCATGCCAGGCTTTTCTCATGTGGTGGGGATCCAAACTCATGTCCTAATGTTTGAGTGACAAGCACTTTACTCATTGATTTGTATTCCTGGTACCACAGTAATGTTTTTTTATATCTGAGTAGGGACAGTTATTACTACAACTGCTTGCAATTGCTGCATCAATGACAGGCAAAAAGGATATCAGTTTGCAGGAAAATAAATGTCCCTGAGTGAAGGTGCAGTATGCATAGCTCTGAAGTTAGAAGATGCTGGGTAAGAATTAAGAAGATTATATCTTGGAAAGTAACTTAGAAACTATGTAACACTTTTTAAAAAAGAAAAAATTGATATTGAAGCATGGTATCAGATTAATGTATTGCTACCCTAATTTTATCTTCTTTAAAATTAAAATCAATAACTGAATAAAAACTTAGGCTAGCAGTCCAGGAAAAGGGATAGCTGGCTGTTATGGAGGTTGGCACAAGCTACACAGTCGTTCATCTTTGTGGGACGGCTGTGATACTGATAACTACATTGCACTTACTCTCTTTCATCTCTGCTTCTCACTTATCAGCAATGCTATCCCAGCTGTTTAACTTAACTGGAACATGAGCAGGATTTGTATACACAAGGAAAAGACAAGCATCCAGTCATTGTCACTAAATCTATGGAGTTAGTCTACCTTTCTAATGCAAATATACGTAACCACACTCAGATTGTCTAAAATTCTTTGTGTTGTATAAAATCACATTCAATTAAAATTAATCAAGCAAGTTTTACTGGGGAGTGGTTCTACTTTAATTAGATATGCTATACATTAATAAAAGAGAAAAATAGGTATAATAATGCCCAGACAATAAAGCGCAATTAAGGGTGGATACAAACAAAAAATCATAGCAATCTGAGAATAATGAAGTGAAAGTGAACAGTATTATATGCCCAGATGGCCCCTAGAGGCATCATTGCTTTGCATAATGAAGGCTGATGTGCATAATGATAACCTTGAGTCATCAAGAAAAGGTTAAATAATGTTCAAACCTCTGTAATTAAGAAGACAACTTAGTGTATAATCTACTTTAGAAATATTTCCCTAATAAATTCCTAAAAATTTACATAAAATATTAAGTAAATAAAACTTACATTCTAAAGCAGTAATTCTTAGCCTTCCAATGCTGAGAATATAGTTCCTTAGGTTGTGGTGATCCCTCAACCATAAAATTATTTTGTTGCCACTTTTTAACTGTAATTTAGCTACTGTTACAAATTGTAATATAAATATGTGATATGCAAGATATATGTTATTTCACCCCCAAACGGGTCACAACCCACAGTTTGAAAACCACTGTTCTAAAGTGATATATTTCCCAATAGCTTAGAGTCTTTGAGACTTGCCTAAGTCCTGTATCTTAGTCTCTTATTTAAATAGGATATTTAGCCCTAAGCCTAAGCCTGACCATACCCCATTTAGATAAAGTCATGAAGGCCTGGTCCTTGTGATTAGATTTAGAATAATTAGAAACTTTCCTTTTATCACCTCACTGTTGGAAGATAAAGTTAACTAGGCATTCAAGAAGGCTGTTTTTAGTCTCAGATTTTCCAGGCTCTTTAACTATTGTGCTTAAGTCACACAATCTGTATCATTTGTTATGGCAGCCTGTGCTGATTAAGGCATAGCTGTACCCCAGGACCATGTTCAGCATTTATTGTCAAGCCATTAGGAAAGAATTTCAGAATTTTACATTTCTATTTCTAGGACAATGTGGGAAAGACATAGTCTCCCCAAGGAGCAATCAGAAAGGAGTTGAAGATAAAGCTGGCCTTTTGGAGTCTCTGTTTATCAAGTCTCCACAATATTTCCTTTGAGGACATAACCACTAGCAGTCAGATCTCTTCTCCAGTAAGAGATGTTAATAATTATGTGTAAATGTCATAGGGGAGAGGTAAAGCACAATTTAAGCCATAGAGATAGTCAAATTATAGTGTTATTAATAAGGTGACTTTCTACTAATGATATGTTTTTTTTTTCTGATAGACCCATATAATCAAAAACAATTCCTGAAAAGAATTCTTTATTTCAATAAAGGAATAACATTTTTAAAATTTTATTTATTTATTTATTTTTAAAATCTCAATATTTAAAGATCTGAATGGAAAAATTGTCTGAAAAAGGTCCAGGGAATGTTACTCCTAACTATGATACCCTAAGTTATTGGTTAGTTCTAATTGGAGGCTCTGGAGAATGCAGAGAGGCACTTTTCTTCTGACAGTCTTTTTCGCCAAAGACCAGATCCAACAAAGAGGAACAAAAAGTCACAGTACAAGAAGAAATAAAGAATGGTGTTATACTCAAACAAAGTTCATCACAAAATATCACCTGTCCGTCAGTCTCAGTGTTCAAAAAGACTCATCTGCCGAGAGAAAGTATAATAATAAAAGCATTTTTGAAAAACCAGGTGGAACCCTACTACTACAGATGCTTTTTAAAATACATACAAATATAGTTTGTTTAAACAGAGTTACTATGTAATAGTGTCAATAATATCCCAACTGGACATCATCTACTACCAAATGAAACCCTTGTAAAAGCTGTAGCTTACACCATTTTCAGTTGCTAGCCAATGGGATTTCCTGGACTTCCAAAAATATTAAAGGCTGGGCATAGTGTGGAAAAGCCAGAGTCCCTGGAGAGGCCTGGAGAGGCTACTGGTGGAAGCACAGCCCAGTTGCAGCAGGGAACCCAGGCATTTTGGAGAGACCATTACCATGGGGCTACTTAAGAACATCACCAGCTATAGAGCAAAGCAAGCCCGAGCCTAGGAGACAAGCCTCATGTGCTAGGGCAAGCCTTTGGGAGCCAAGTTATGGTCCTAGAAGTCTGACACTGAGCTTCACACTATCACAGGACTTCCATTCTGTTTTGATCAGATTGTGCCTGGGCCCTGGCTCTTCCCCTTTGGAATAAGAAATGGTAAGCATATTTTTTATTTTGCAAGAGAACACAGTCAAGAAACTTTGGAGTTTTAGGGAAACTAAGGATCATTTTTAGGATTTTGCTATTTTAGAGAGGCTTGAACTTTGAATGAGACTTTGGACATTTTAAAGAGACTAAATTTTTTAAGTGTTTGTAAAAACTGTGGGACTTTTATGAGAGTGTTTTATTCTGTGATGTTGACATTAATATGAGATTTTGGGGATGAACAAGGAAGAAACAGTTATGGTTTATCAGCAATGTGTTTGTGTGTCAAGTTCACATAGGGTCCACTGGGCTAAGTGGTTTTTATGTCAACTGTAAGGTGCAAGAGTGAATGAAAATGAGAAGGTGAGATGAACACACACAGTCATGACCTTCTGCTTGCTGACTGTGGACACATTATGACAGCCATCTCCTACCCTTGCTGCCAGAACTCCCTGGTCATAACGAACTATCTTATCTCTTGGAACTATAAGACAAAATAGGCCTTCCTTCCCAAGTTATTTTGTCACTGCAATGAGACAAGAAACTCACACAAACCCATAACTTGTTTACATAAATCTACACTGTAGATAGATAAGAGGATCAGAATAACATGAAACTGTTATTACTAAACAGGCCAAAATTTAAAGTCCATTTCTGTGAGAATAATAGGACTTGAAAGTTCTGGCCAGAAATAGAAGGCAATAAACAATGAATAAATGAATAAATAAAACCAAAAACTCCTAATTTCTCTTTATCCTATAGTATATAGGAAGTTTCCAATTTTATAGGACAAGTGAAATAAGTGCCAGGAAATGTGCATATTTTAGCTAAGAGTCAAGAAATGAGAGATGCTGTGAAATCTCTTTCTGGGACACTAGTTCTTTCCTCTCTCACACCAGAGAAGCTGTGTGAAATCTCTCAGCATCCATGGGGAACTTCCAACCTTCAGGGCCAGCAGCTTCACAGCTCCTGTGGGGAACAGGGTCCTACATCAAGCAGTACAAAAGAAGTAATTGTTGCTTCCAGTTAGGATTGTTAAGTGGGATGGATATTGCCTGGTGGTTGGTCACTAGGGGTTTGAGTGGAAATTTTAAAATGCCTTAGGTAATGTTGAATGGATTTGTCCCAAATTAGTTAACTGATTAAATTGATTAAGTACTCTTACTGTTTTCCCACCTATGGCCCCTATAATTAAATTTAGGATATTTCAGAAACGTTCTCTTATCAGTAGACACAGCAAGGCACATATTTTGAAACAAAGAGTTTTGTAACTTTAGGGGATTAAACCATCTCAGACACTATCTATTAAAGAGTTGGTGGGTTTCTGGAAACTTCTAGAATGAGTTGTAAAGTTATTTGTAGTTCTATCTTCCGGAACTAGAACATGCTATTTTGGAAATGCAATCCTTATGACAACGGTGAATGTTATGATAGAAATGAGCATCATGAATGGTTTCTATTCTCATAGTATAATGTCCTTGTGTTCAATTCTGTGCAAGTTTGTTATCCCCAGTAATTTCTAACCTCCAACTACAGATTGTACATGATGTTCAAATGTGCCTCTTAGACTTTCTGATCTCATTGTTTTAACCTCAAAGTCATCATCTTTATACCAAATTGTATAATCTTTCTCATTTTTAAGCTCTGTTAAAATTTCTAACTCTTTGGTAAGTTAAAAAAAATTCCAGATAAGGCATTGAAAAGCAACAAAGAGTTTTTCTAAATTAAAAAGGAAAAGCAAACAATGATTTTAGAAATCTAAAATCATCATTGATTTCATGAGTATTTTCAACATAATTCATTCACAAAATATATGTTTTGAGGTTTTTCTAAGATGGGTGATTGTTACGCATTCTCAGTCATTTGTAAAGCAGTGCTGAAATAAGATGGCATGGGTATGGAAGTGTAGGAATGCTCGTGTTACCCAAGGAAGTGCTAGTGACCTCAATGAATCCTAGTGACCTCAAAAGATCCAGCCGCCGATAGGGTGTGGCCAAGATTGATCAAGACCCAGAAACACAGACCCACATACCCTGTTTTGTTCCTGCTTTCTGTAAAAAACTTTCTGTGCAAGTTTTTTAACAACCAACACAAAAGTTCCAAACCTCCCAAAATTATATTATATCTATAAGTTCCCACTTAACCCTCTAATAAATAGCAATCCTTATATGATATATTATATTTAAATAATTCCAGCCATATTTGGGTAAGTCTGTTGAATCTTTTCCATGCACTAGTGTTTAAGAATTACAACTGTAAAAAAAAATCCATTTTAATGTGTCTTTATTTTTATTACACCCGTTTGTCATCAACAAAACCCTGTGAAGTTTCGGGAGGAGAGAGGTGCTCCCTGCATTTGAAATGTCTCCGGAAGAAATGTTTTTAATTATCACTGGTATTATTTCAGATGCTGTGTTAGTCTCAATACTGCCATTGATGACCTCCCCTATGTATCTGCTTTTATTTTGATCGTGTAAAACACATTACACTTTTAGAAACCATTTTGCTCTCTGTTTTCTCACTTTCTTTGCATATTGTTTGTCACTTCATCAAATGTCATAAGGAAGGAGATTTGAGGTAAATTATAACTCAGCAGGAGGCTTCATCTCAAGCTCCAACAGAAACACTCTGTGAGGAAAGAAATGAAACAATGGTAGGATCTGTTTTATTTACCACACCCAGCCTTGAGCTAAGCATCCTGGCTATTTTCCCAATTACCTCTAAATCCTATTTCACATTCCAGGTTTTATACATGTACAAAAGAAATGAATTCTGCCTCTAGCCTATGTTAAATTACATAGTCCTTTTCCTTTTTTTCTCCCCCCTCATGGTGTTTTGAGGAAAAATATTGTTTTGCTTATTTCAGTCCAGATTGACTTTGAACTTGGAGACTTCTCACCTCTACCTAAGTGCTAGCATTAGAGGTCCTTTCTACTGTTCACAGTCCTTCTTTTTAGGTCATTTTCTGGGAGTCCTTTTGAAGTTGAAGCATTAAGATAAGCTAAATATCATACTATTTTCTCTAGGATCGTCTTGGTGCCATTAAATATTATAATGTGGGAATGCAAAAATTCAAATGAAACAAAACTCAAATGAAATGAGACATTACTGGCTCTTAGGACTGCATAATTAATTCTCAAATCATAACCTGTGTCATTGGAAGTATTAAAGGGGAAAGGTTGGAAACTGTAATCTCAAGACACGTGGGAAGATGAGTATTGCTATTTATCTTGATTAATGTCCTGAATGATTTAACTAAAATGAGCTAGACAAGTGCCTATAACTGTATTTCCCAAAAAATGTGGTAGATAGTATTCAACAAGCATATAAAAATATCACTGAGAAAATAAGTCAATTTTCTTTGGGGAGTTGAGGGACACAAACTTTGAACTGCCTTAGAAAAAATATGGGTATTAAATTTATACTGTCTTGTGCCACTCTACAAATATATGAATGGTATTCAGGATATTTTTGCCCATCTTTTCTCAAAAGCAGATTAAACTAATCATCTTCTAAAATTGCAGGACTGCAAAGAGTATAACTACATGGAGACTTCTAAAAAAATATTTGGTCACAGAACAAGAGACACAGACACATATTTATATACTCACAAAAAAAACCCCACAAAAAACAAACAAACAAAAACCAACCTAGGTCTTATTTCAAACCCATTCCATCAGTAGGGTTTTCTAGAGAAACATAGTTATTAAGGGAAAATATTAACATAGGAAAATAAATCTTTTTTCAGAAACCATTCTTGGTTGTAGCAAATATATACAGTTATATAATGTCTGTCAAAAATAGGACAGAGAACAATCTTATTGTCTGCAAAACTCCTCTGTTGGTTTGTGGCTCAACTCTCCCTGCAGGTCCAGCCAAAAATGTGGTCTGTTTTCTGTCCTCATAATTTTGGCTTTTCCAGACTATCTTACCAATGACACAGTGTGTGGCCTTTTGAATGATTTCTTTGACTGAGCATAGCACACTTGATGATGCTCAACCACACTGCCCCATTCATACACACTTCCTTGTCTGTGCTTCACTGCAGTGGCCAGAAGTCCTGGTGAAAAGCTGAGGGCTATGAGCAGATGCTCCTTTTGTTTCCCCTTAGAAGAAAGAAGATTCAGCCTGGCACAAGCATCATTGTTGCTTTTTCTTACTCTTTGACTCTTTGGGGGCCCACCACCCAGCTCCAAAATAAATCACACCACTCTTATTCTTTCTTGTGTATGTCAAGCCTTAGCTTAGTTTATATCTAGCCAACTTTTCTTAAATTGTACCATATATCTTTTGCCTTTGAGTTTTCATCTTTTTCTATTTTGTATACCTTTCTTTACTTCTTACTCCATGGCTTACTGTGTGGTTGGCCCCTGGGGTCCTCCTCTCCTCTTCTAGCTCCTAGAATGCTCTCCCCAGATTTCTCCTCCTTTTTATTCTCTCTGCCTCTCAGCCCCACCTATCCTTTCTCTTGTCTTTCTATTGACTGTTCAGCTCTTTATTAGACCAAACAAGTGTTTTAGACAGGCACAGTAACACAGCTTCCCAGAGTTAAAAAATAAAACATAAAAGAATACAACACATCATCATTAAAACAAATGTTCCACAGCATAAACAAATGTCACATGTCTTCAACTAATATTCCATAATAAAGCGTCATAGTTTTTATACATGTCCTCTATCAGGCAGATGAAGCTCTGTCAATTACCAATTCATTGTAAATTCTCCTACTGTTTCTGTTGCTATTCTTTTAAACTATAAATGAACATTGAATTTTGTAAATGAGAAGTTTGGACATCTATGATAAAGATTATGTGACTTTTTTCTCTACTACTATTTTTTTGATATGATGACTTATGCTGATTGATATAAAATACTAAACCATTTTTACATTTTCAGAATAAAACCCATTTAGTCATGAGATATTTTGTTTTTCTAATATTTTATTGATGAGGTTAGAACTCACTTATGCTGTATATTGATTGTTAGTTTTTTCCATTGATGATTATTTTTCCTGTGTTTGTATCAGGGTGCAACGTATTACATCTTCTTTTTAATTCCTGGAAGAGTTTGCATAGTCTTGCATTGTTTTTCTTAAAAATTTACTAAATAAAAATTAACCCTATTAGCTCAGTTTATTTAATAGACAACAAGATTATTTGTATTACATATTTTTACTTATAAGCTATGATAATTTCTGTCTTTGGGAAAATGTATTCCTCCACTCAGCTATCAAATATGTAGGTATATATGAACTATTGCAATAATCCCTTGTCCTTTCTCTGATGTCTGAAAACATCAGTAATAATGTTTTTCTTTTCATATACAATATTAGTAATTTTATGTCTCCTATTTCCCCCTGTTTCTCAGTCTTGTTAGATATTTATTGCTAAATATCAGTCTTTGCAAACAATTAGATTTTGAGTTCTTTTGAGTTTGTTTTTTCTATTTTTATTTTCTGGTATTAATGTTTTCAATTTCTTCTCTTTTCTTAAATTTGATTTTTATTTTGTTTTCTCTGAGATTTAATTCATTCTGCTTTTTTCCTCTCAATTCTTAAAGCTTAGAAAATTAATTTGGCATTCTTGTATGAGTTTTTCTGGTGAGATAAAAAAGAAAAGTCTGTGCATTCCAGATGAAGCAATAACAAACCGAAGAAATGATGCATCCAAACCTTATACAGTAAAGCAAAAAGTTCATAGGAGTTATAAATAGGCAAACAGGTTACTTACAGAACTATGACTGTGACTGACTCAAGAGCAGCTGAATTACTTAAAAGTCTCAAACTAACACAGGTAACTCAGGAATACACACATGCAACTTTCAGGCAGATATACTACTGGGGAGTCTGCTAATAATTATTTATAGCTTATATTACTTTAAGCAGGGGACTGGGTGAGTCTTTTTAACAGTTACTTAGTCTTAGAAATTTGATTACTTATGATTCTTTATGGTAACTGTCAGCCACTGCACAAAGAAGATGCCTTTGACAATAGTAGCACCCATCTATAGGAGTTAACATGAAGGCCTAGAATGCATGTGTCAGGTACATTATACCCATTTAAATAGAAAATTGCAGCAACCTACCTGTTTGAGCATATAACTTCCTCAGACATAGAAACTTTGTTGTTGTTTAGCTTGGTGTGTGTATGTGTGTGTGTGTGTGTGTGTGTGTGTGTGTGCATGTTTTTGTATGTGTGGGTGAAGATAAGTGTGTGAAGGCTAGAGGGAAACCTCAAGTGTTGTTCCTCAGAAACTATTAACCTTTATTTTGAAATAGAATCTCTCACTGGCCAGACACTTGTCAAGTTAGCTAGGCTGGCTAACCAGAAATCCCCAGAGATCTAGTAGTTTCCTCCTCCCCAAAGCTAGGATTATGTGGGTTAAGGGGACTGGACTCATGTCATCATATTTGCACAGAAAATACTTTGCCAACTGAGCTACAAGCCTTTAGCCATAGGTTTTGGATTTGTTTTGTTTGTTACCTGCCCTTACAGTACCAAACAATTCTGTTAACAGACCTAAAATCCAATCGAGTAATTATTGGTTGCACTTATAGTAGTTGTGACACTATTGCATCAGTTGGACCATCTTGTCTCATATGCCGATGATGTTTATAGGCAAGGGACAGAGAGCTCAGAAGGAAAGTTGGTGGTAATCATTTCCCAGAGTCTTGCAAAACATCCTTTAGCACCATGAAACTAATCAACAAGGATAAACATGTCTCCCTTCCTGGAAACCAGAACCTGTGATCTCTCAGCAATAGGGACTTCCCATTTAGTTGTGGCATACAACCAACCACAGTGGCAATAGTCTTTATTATATTGAGGGTTTCTATAGCTTTTACAATCAATAATAATGAAGTAGCTCACACAAGAATCTAGGATTTCTATCCAACAAACTTATGACTCAGAAAAGTGCCCTTTTCTATTTCTGTGGGATACATTTACTTCAATTCCTTAACTGCTGTGTTAATTACTCTACCAGATGCTTTTCCAAAAGCAAGATAGTCAGTTCAATATTATATAATGAAACGCTTTTATTACAGAGAGTCTACAAGTTCTGTGAAGATCTACTGCTATGTTTTCTGAGCAAATGTTAAAAATCTTGTTATTTAGTAGTTAAGGGAGTACTAAAAAAAGCTAGCAAGGCCAAACAACGAATATGATCTCATCACTTCTGTCAACTGTTAGTCAGACATCATGGTTTATATCTTTAAATCTAGTACTTGAGAGGTAGAGGCAGGAAGTTTTGTGAGTTCTAGGCCATCTTGTAGTACATAGTGAGTTTCAGGACAATGAGGTCTACACAATGATACCTAATCTCAAATCAAAACAAGAAAATAAAGCTTCGGCTGATAGTTTCATCAAAACAAAAAGAGCAATGTAATGTACAGCAGCATGGATGGTGGACTCTGCCCTTTCTAGCTCTCCATAATTCATAGTAATTCTCCATAACTATCTGGTCTCTTCATACTGGGGCACTACCATGAGACTACTCTTGGTGGGTCAGCTCACACTGTCTTGAACTAACAACAAGGAAGAAGACCATATTTACACTGCTGTTTGAACAGGCTGATTAGATTTTACACGATCCAAGCCAGGGCCATAACCAGCTTCAGTATTTATTTGTTTTTGTTTGTTTGTTTCCTCAGTAACATCTGAATATTGAATGGACCCAGAACTGTGAAGATCATATACACTCTCAGTATATTTACTTGAAGGAGAGAAATGTATCCAATATAATTTAGATGAAGGATTATTGTCCAGCCCTAAAGTCCTAGAACAATCTTGTTTTTTACTACAAAAGTCTGCCATTCACACTTTTGGGAATTGTTTCTCAAGTTTTAAAATCTTCCAGATGCTCCAAAGAATTTTAGCTTTTTTTTTTTTCTTTTTTTTTTTTTCTGGTACTCCAGCTTGACACCAATCTAATCACATATTCTTCCAAATGTCAAAACAGTTTCATATTATGCTTTTCCTTTTACTATCCCCTCCTTAGTACTGTAGTATCTTATAAACATAATTTTTATGCTAGTTATTAAATCATTCAGATCCACCCACCAAAGCCTTGCCTTCCTTATAAAGGAAATGTTCCACCATGCAACTTTGCAAAGCTACTATGTCCCTATTGAATTAACTTTTTTCTTTATTCTCTGATAAACATACTCATACTGGCTTGGTAACATCAAACATTGTCTCTCCATGCAGTATTCCCTCAATAATAATTGAGGGAGTAATAGTAATAATAATAAGAAGAATCTACTGTTTGCTAGTCTCTGATATCCATGTGTACATGGCTAGGATAAACAAGTGTCCATAATGGAGACCATATGTAAATCCATAAGGTTTGGCTTTCCTCATATTGCCTCAGTTTATAGTAGCTATATCAAGGAGGAATAAGTAAATATGTTACTTGGTTGCAAGGTACACAGGCTGACCTCATTGACATCCCATTTCTCCCAATTGTACAAGTCATTTCTTGTCTTAAAATCTTTCCTGATTCAAGTAGTCTAGAAGGAGCATAGACCCTAATGGTCATAGCTTCCTATTTTAGGCTGTTATTAAGTCTCTCATCTACATGCTGAATCATGGAATATCTTTTCCTCTGTATTAAGGTTGAACCTGAGGTATTGCTTCCACCATTTCTACCTCATTCTCAATGTTGAATTCTTCTCAGAGATTACAAGTCATTGTTTTTTAATCTCAAGAAAGCACAAATCTAATTTGTATTCTCCTCTGCACCCTGAAAGCTGTATGAAGTGGCAGCCAGCACTGCCATCTTACCCCTATCCTTTTCCACCTTTCCAACCAAACCAGAGGGTAGTCCAAAGAGAGTATCACAGTTTTCTCCACTGTAATTCCTACCTTACATGGTTAATTCTCCCTGTAAGCATCCCAAGTAAGCCTCTGTTGCAAGTCTTACCGTCCATAACAGGGGTTATGCAAATGCCATATCAATCTGCTTATAAACTCTTTGCTACTTTCAAGGTTTTCAAAATAGTCACTAGTCTGCCCACTGTTTTCAGAACATCCCCACACTTATGAAACAAACCCCATTTACCAAGATTTACCACCCCAAACACAGAAAAAAGTGTATATTTGGGGGCTCCCCTAAGTATACTTTACCCTCATATTTCAGACTCAGTTACTTGTCTTATCATGCATAGAAGGGTGGACATATCTGCCACTATAGCAAGGAGGCATTTCCATTCTATACCACAAGAGGAAAGATAGCCATATCAGGATTTATTTCATGGATACATCACCCTGGGATGAATGGGACTCAGTTACATGTCTTATTTCCCCTAGCAGAAGACATGTAATCTCTCTCCAGATTCATCTATAGCTCTCTTGGTCCCCATTCAGGAATAAATGCATTGCATTAATTCACCTTGGGAGATATTTTTTAAAATCTACTTATCCCAAATGAGGAACCAAAAGATTAAAGAAATGACTCCTTTCAAATTCTGATTGGCAAACCAATTAGTTAGTTGCAGATATTTACAAAACTGTAGGTAACACTAATACAACTACATTACTAAGATGTTCAACCTCAACATGGGTTATGAATCTTTAAGACAAAACATAAAGAATACCTTGAGCAACTAGACTACAGGGCTGAAGTCTCTCCTTTCCCAGCAATTTAAGTATGTTATGTATGTTTCTGTGCCTAAATAGATTGTGTGTGTGTGTGTGTGTGTGTGTGTGTGTGTGTGTGTGTGTGTGTGTCCTCAACACATACATGCAGATGCCCTCAGAGGCCAGAAGAGGGCATTAGATCCACTGAAACTGGAGTCATTTAATGAGGCTTCTGGGAATGGAATCCTGATCCCCTGAAACAGCAAGAAGTGTTCTTAATCATCAACTCACCTCTCCTGCTCTGTTTATTTTTATATAAGGTCAGGGAAGGCTCTCAGAAGACATGAGGGTTTCATGAGCCTCCTTTTCCCTCTATCAGTGAATGTTCCTATACAAAGTAAACAGCTGCAAAACAGCCTCTTCTTTACTAACATAAAAATACAATTATATGCTATTGCTTTAGCAACATCCTACATTTTGGTTTATTTTGTTCTTACTTGATTTAGTTCAAAATACTTTCTAATTTTATCTTGTGCTACCTTGTTAACTTATGAATTACTTAGAATTTTATTATTTAGCTTTCTAAAATATATAGGTTTTTTTTTCCCAATTATCTTCCTATTGTAAGCTTCCTATTTCTGGTTTCATTCCATTCTTGTGAGAATATTCTATATGATTTCCATTCTCTTTCATTTTTATAGATTTGTATTGTGGTGGTTTGAATTAAAATCCCCCCATAGGCTCATAGAAAGTAGCTTTGAAGTTTCAAAAGCTCAACCAAGTCAAGCCCCCCTCCTCGTCCCTGTTGTTTAAGGATCCAGATATAGATTTCCCAGCTCCTTCCCCAGCACCATGTCTGCCTGCATGCCGCCATGCTTCCTGCCATGACAATAATGGACTAAGCCTCTGAACTGTAAGCCAGCCCTAGTTAAATGCTTTCCTTTATAAGAATTGAAGTGGTCATAATGTCTCTTCACAGCAATAAAAATCCATCTAAAAATAATTGATACTAAAAGTAGAGTATTGCTTTGATAGCCAGGACCATACTTTTGTTTGAAAGAATATGGAACATATTGGGACTTTGGATTAGGAAAGCAGTTGAATGCTTTAAAAAATACTTTTAAGCATGGGGTTTAATGGGCCATACCAGTGGAGTGTGGAAACAGTGGGACTGTGGATGATTTGAACTGTAGGGGCCCAGCTCAAGAGGTTTCAGAGGAGAAGAAATTTTAATACTGGCCTAGAAACTGCTCTTGTGATATTTTGTCAAAGAATGTGGTTGCTTTCTGCCCTTATCCAAAAAGTCTGCCTGGGGCTAAGTTAAAGAGTTATGGATGAACAGCTTTGGCAGAAGAGATTTCAAAAGAGCCTGGCACTGACTGTGTCATGTGGTTACTAGTGGCCAGTCTTGATGCAGACCTATAGGAAAAGATGAAGATGGACAAAGAAAAATGCAAAATGTACAGTTTTAGGAGAAAGGAGGGACTATAAATTTAAGTGGAGCTTAATCCTTTGTTCAATAAGATAAAAAGAATAGGGCTGGAGAGATGGCTCAGCTGTTAAGAGCACTGACTGTTGTTCTGGAGGACCTGAGTTCAATTCCCAGCATCCACATGGCAGCTAACAACTATTTGTAATTCCAAGATCTGACACCTTACACAGTTCTATATGCAGGCAAAACACCAATTCACATAAAATAAAAATAAATATTAAAAAAAGATAAAAAAGAATAAAGAAAAGCCTATTGTTAGATGGAATAAAAGAAGTGGTAACATCAGAAAAGACACACACACACACCCAGCTAAGCTTCCAACTTGTGAAAAAAAAAAAAAAAAAGAAAAAAGAAAGCTTAGAGCTAGGCATTATGGCACATACCTTTATTCATAGTACTTGGAGGCAGAGGCAGGTGAATTTCAGAATTCAATGCCAGTCTGATCTACAGAGTGAGTTCTAGGATAGCCATACTTACACAGTAAAGGAAACTTCATTGAAAATAGAAAACTTGTGAAAAATGTACTTGAACAAGGGGGCCATAGCTTCCACCGTATGGTTCTGGCTTTAGAGTCAAGGATAAAAGAAAGAGGTTATGGAATCTCCCCCCTTGAAAGGAAAGTTGCCAGATCTAGACATATGTCAGGAGTATCCCTGAATGAAGAGCTAGAGAGGCCATTGTGTGAAGCTGTGATGTTGAAGCCTGGATAGCCTTGGAGACTCCAAGATGTAGGAGATGCCAGAACATAGGGAATGGAGTCAGCCCAAGAGGAAAAGTGTATTGTAATCTATGAAACTGAAAAGAATTGGAAATTTGAAGAGTGTTTTGACATCAGATGTTGGGATGCAGAGTTTCAAGTTTGCCCAGCTATTTTTCAGTCTTGCTTTGGTCCAATATTTCCTTACTAAGCTTCGTTTTGGAATGATAATATATATCCTGTGCCAATATGTCCCGTGCAGAGTGATCTGCTTTTTTATTCTGATTTTATAGGGGATTACAGTTAAGAGATTGCCATGAGTCTCAAAAGAGACTTTAAAATTTAGATTTTTTAAGCAGGATTAAACTTGTGTGTATGGGAACTTTTAAAGTCGGATTGAATGCACTCCAGCCTTATGATATGGCTACATGTCTATGGGGCCTGGGAGTGGAATGTGGTGGTTTAAAGAAAATGACCCCAATAGGCTCATAGGAAGTGACACTATTAGGAAGTGTGGCCTTGTTAAAGAAAGTATGTCACTGCAGATGGGCTTTAGGTTTCAAATTCTGAAGCCAGGCCCAGAGGCACTCTCTCTTCTTGCTTCCTGAGGATCCAGATGTAGAAACCTAGCTACATCTCTTGCATCATGGCTGCCTGTATGCTGCCATGCTCTTAGTCATGATGACAATGGACTAAATCTCTGAACTGTAAGACAATCCTAGCTAAATGTTTTCCTTTATCAGAGTTGTCATGGTCATCATGTCTCTTCACAGTAATAAAAGTCCTAACTAAGACAGTAATATATCTCATAACATGGGCTACTGTATTGAATGATCCATATGAATTTGCACTGAACAAATTCTGTTAGTGGTAGTCTTCTAGCAATGGCAATTCAAACTGGATAGTGTTTATCATATGTCTTATAATTATCTGTCTAGTTTCTTAAGTTATTAAGTATTAAATTTATGGATTTATACTCTTTCTTTTATATCTATCAGCTTTTGCATCTTGTAATTTTGAAGCCTTTTTTAATATTTATTTATTTATTATGCATACAGTATACAGAAGAGGGTACCAGATGTCATCATAGATGGTTGTGAGCCACCATGTGGTTGCTGGGAATTGAAATCAGGACCTCTGGAAGAACAGTCACTGCTCTTAACCTCTGAGCCATCTCTCCAGCCCCGCATCTTGTAATTTTGAAGCCTTATTGTTAGGCATATGTATGTTTACAATTATTATGACTCCTTAGTTAATTCTTTCTCACATGCAGTTATGAACAATGTCTTATGGTTTTATTTTGTTTATTCTGTAACTACACATAGGCTGTCTTTCCTAAGGAAACCTTAAAACTTACCAAAATGAGCAAAGTTTTGGTGTTTTAAGTGAGAAATGTCCACCATAGGTACTGGTATTTGAACACTTGGTTCACAGTTGGTGACATTGCTTGGTGAGGTTGAGTAGTACCTTCTTGATAGAGGATGAATGTCTTGGAGACTGGCTTTGAGATTTAAAGGACTGAACCACCTCCAGAGCATTCTTTCTGCTCCATGTTTATAGTCCAAGTTGTAAGCCCTCAGCTCCCCATTACTGTCACCATGCCTGCCACTGGATGCCACTGACTGGTTGGATGCCTCCCAATTGGGGAGAATCATAATCCCCAATATACTCTTTCTTCCATATGTTGCTTTTGGTCATGATGTCTTATGAAAGCAATAGAAAAGTAATTAAAGCACTAGTCTAAGATTTCTCCTCAACTTTGGCTTAGTCAACTAGAACAAAAGAGCATTTCCTATAAGAACACTGCATTGTCCTGAAAATTATATCATTTTGACTTAAGAAGATTGGGGATAATTTTTATTGAGGTTTGAGATAAAGAAACAACAGACCAAAAAAATGTAAGAGCAGAGGAAAATAAAGAAGAGAGAAAAAGTCATGCCTTCTGAGTTAGAGTCCAAGAGAACTAGTATGTTTACCCATGGAGGTCAATAAACAGCTAAATGTTGGAAGGGCAAGAGACTTCAAAGAGTGTGAAAGCCCAAAGTGCCACAAAAAGCACACATAGGCTTTAGCTAGTATCTAAGAGAAAGGGAGCTAGACAGGAGAAAAGAAAAAGCTTTGCTGTTTTTTGCATTAGAATGTGGAGAAACAGATAGGTTAAACACTGTTGCCATAAAGAAGTACTGTGAGTGGCTGTACCAAAGACAGTTCTGAGAAGCACAAGTACATTATCGTCCTAAGAGAATTTTTTTCTCCTCCTGAGCATGTCAATTAGTTTTCTTGAAGCATCGTCTCCTGGACAAGTAATAGATACACTCAACCAGATTAACTTTTTTTAAGGTTTATTTATTTATTTATTATGTATACAGAAGAGGGTACCAGATGTCATCACAGATGGTTATGAGCCACCATGTGGTTGCTGGGAATTGAACTCGGAACCTCTGGAAGAACAGTCAGTGCTCTTAACCCCTAAGTCATCTCTCCAGCCCACCAGAGAACTCTTCAAGGAGAAGTCAATAGTTGATAATGTTATAATCTTTGGACCAGATCAGACTGCTATGTTTTCCACCCAAGGTCAATGATATTCCATTCTTTTGAATAAAATGCTTGAGATGGGGGACAATTGTTTTATTTTTACTTTTAGTGTAATTGGGAGCAAATAGGAGATAGGTCAAAAGATGATCACAAAAGGGAGCAATATATCCTCAGTGGCCTTTCATATCTTCTATCTATCTAACATTACCCTCTCAAACCTTTAGGCTCTAAAATCATTGAGGAGATTGATTAAGTTAGGGAATAGTTTTTGTTAACCCCACCAGTTGAGGATAAGACCACTACAACATTTTAAAGCCAAATAGGAAGCAAGCCTTATAAATGTTGGCCAGGTGCATGGTCTCTGGCCAAGTCTATCTCTCTGGGTTTCCAGAAATAGCCCTGAATCAAGTATTTCCCATCAGATCCAATCAGGGCCAACCACATATCCTGACATATTTCCTACCTGTGCACCTCCCATCAAGGTGTGTTCAAGCAAATCTGGTGCAAAGTTGCTTAGGGGAGTGAAAACATGAGGCTTGTTATCTCCCCTAAACAAAAGCCTCCAGCATTTCAGGAACTATCTGTCCTTGGGCAAGGGACTTACAGATCAGAGGCATTTTTGTCTTAGGCATAGTAATTAAAACTTAAAATGTAAATTTGATTCTCATAACATAATCCATTTGTACCATTAAAATCTCAGGATCCAAGCCCAAAACTGCTCACCAAAAGGGATTGGTGCCAAGACTGAGGTTTGGCCTTAGCTCCAAAACACTTCCAGGCAGGATTCATTTAGGAGAAGAAAGAGATAACAAGGAAGCAGAGATGTCTTCTGACATTCCTTGCCTCTAGCCAAGACAAAAGGGCATATTTAGCTTCTGACTAGGGACAAGATGGAGGTACTGCTTTCAGGGTCCTAGTCCCTAAAATTACATGGCTATCATTCATTCTTCTCAATATATATTACAGAGATCTACTGGTCTAAGTTTAATATGTTTCTTGAGAACCTAGGAAAATACATTGGCAATAATTAGGAAGAAAAATAATTCCACATAAATCTTATAAAGCACATAGGCCAAGGTTTTCTACATTGTGGATGTAGATGTAGATGACCTCAAAAATGTCTTTCTGTGAGGGTGGCTCCCTTGAACCAGCTTGCCTGATGGAGCCCTAACCTTCACATCATGGAGAGATTTTCACCTAGCACTCCAGGATAGGATAGTCTACATCATCACTTGATAAACATATTTGAATCCACTATTCAGTGTAACTAGAGTAGTTTTTAAATCCTGTTGCTTCCATTTAAAAATAAATAAAAATGTTTGTCTTATTTCTCAAATGAGCTTGAAATTGAATATTTTGCTCAGTGTTTAAGTGAGACAAATGAGGGCTGGTGGAGATAAAGGTCAGAGCTCTTTCTCTCTCTCAGAGTTCCCTGGATAGGATCCATTTCGTGTTCTGACCTCAACTGTGGCATGTGGCAAATGCTTTGTGGCCTCACATAACAGCTGCATGATGTCATCGGCAATCCTCTCAGGCACTGCTGTTCCAGCTTCATTTCCTTGACAGAGAGAGTAAAGCACTTCACTAGATCTAACTAAGATTTGGAGTATTTGTAACTGCTGCACAAGTTATCAGTTATTATTTGGTATTCATATTAATGTCATGGGTTTCTGTGATTCATCCAATTCAGTTCTCTCTACTTAGGAAGAAAGCAATGACCTCATTCTTTGCTGGATCTGAAATCAGTCATCATGACTAAACCCCTTGTTCTACACAAAAGAGAGAAATCAGATGACCTCTGCTCTGACCCTTGACTTGATATTTACAAAAGCTAATTATGGGAAGGGCAGGCCCTCCTTTACCACTCAAGGACATTTGGTTAAGGTCTACTCTTAAAATTAATATATAATTTTAAAAAACCAGAGAGTCATTCAGAAGGCTACCTAAGGCTGTATATAATATGAAGAAATTTACTGTGATAGTTAATTTGACATTTTGGCCACCAAAGTTGATTTTCTCAAAGCCAGTCAAGTAAAACATAGGAGGTGTTATATGTCCTCACATTAAAACCAGCATTTCACTAACAAAAGGGAATCCTTTATCTGGTGGCTTGGTAGTTGGAGGTCACAGAGACACAGGACCTGACAGCTCCTGCTTTAAACCTTTTCAATACCACGCCCTTGCCACAGCACCTGCAGGAAAAGAACTACAAACCACCACGCTTTGCTTAATCTCTAAAGGTTACTGAGGTGATAAAGAGAACAATATCCCTAAACCAGAATGCAATCACTTGTCCCCCACAGTGCATATAATTTATTTATTTACCTTTAGTATAATTTTATGCTTACGAATACAGGTTTAAGAAAGGTAAACATTCAGAAGGGGGAAAAAAATAAGAGAAAAGCATTAAACAATTAGAAAAATAATGGAGATACACATTCCTCTTTCTTCCCGGGTTTCCCCTGGCTAACCTTCTCTCTGGGTAAAAGTAGAAGTCTGAATTCTTTTGTTCATTCTAGCCACCGCCCTTCTGCAATCTGAGTCTGAGCAAGGCTGCCTGCCACGCCCAGTAAAGGGACAAAGACCTAAAAGGGGGGGGGCTCTCCGGGCACTGTCCCAGCTCCCATCACTTAAAGAGATGTCATATGTTGGTCTCACCAGCATAGCCGCACACATCGGTTACCGTCTCCATAAACAAACAATTAAAACAGGGACTTAAAATATATGTATGCTCTGAAATTCTATCTGATTAAAGTACTCTTTTCCTAGAAAGATATGGAGCCAGAGGTTTCTACGGAGTTTCAGAAAAAGGGTGAATGCTGCCCCCTTTTGACTAAGTGCTGGATGCACGGCACAGACATAAACTAAACTGCAAATCAAATGGCCAGCTAGTGGGAATAAAAAGCCTACTTTTGTCATGAGAAATCTGATTAAATCTCGGAAGCTTGGAAGGTTAAAGGGGGCTCAAAGTTCATCTAGTAAAACCCTCGATGGAACTGTTATAGTTTTCTGGACGATTGGTCCTTCTTCATCTATGCTTCCGTAACTTCGCAGCTGTTTCTCTTTTGTAGACTCTTAATTCTGCCTGGAATAACCAGAGTTTACTGCTCTGCTCTCCCAAATGACCAACTGATGACTCCTTGAGAGCATGAGCCTCCACTGTCACTTCCTCTTCCTCCTCCCCAACGCCTTCCTCCTCTTTTTGCCTCTATAACTATCCCCAAAGATTTGTGCATAGTGGGTGCTCAACAATAAATGTTTTTGAAAATAAGTATCTAGCAGACACCACTATAGTGTATACCTATGGACATTTGGTTCTCTCTGAATGAATAAGTTCAGTTTGGGATTAAAGTCAAGACATACAAAAAAGTGGTATTATTCTTTAATCTAAGAATTATATAAACTTTGAAGCATATATACCAAGTTTACTTATAGGTTATACACACCAAGCACTAAAGTGTATGTTCGTTGCATAAAGTAATAAGAATTTAAAAAGTAGCCATTTTAAAGAAGAATAATGTTGAGTGTAACAAATTTGACTTAAAAGGAAAGAAAACTGGCACACAAAAAAGTGTGTGTGTGTGTGTGTGTGTGTGTGTGTGTGTGTGTATGTGTGCTGCACGATAACTTGTTCTAAAACCTCCAAATAGTGAAGTAATATGCAATGCTAGGAGCATCTTTGAAGGGAAATTGATTAGAAGGGAGCCCACAAATGACTTCTAGAATGTTACCGTTTTATTTTTTTATTCTTGAATCCGAAGGCACAGCTGCATTCATTATGAGGAGACTCATTAAGCTATACACTTTTGATATGTGCACTTGTGTACATTATGCTTCATTAAAAAATTTAAGCAATATTTTCTCAAACCCCAGGAAACAGACTTGCATATTAGCTAGGGCACATTCTCTCCATTTTAGGACCTCCGCTTTAATTAATGAAGCTAATCAAACTCTCTTAGCTATTGATCAGACAGCAAGACATCTTCAATATGTGAAATTTTCTAGCAGGAATATCTGTACATCAGTTTTTAGTTGCTATGGCAACTAGCCAGTGCCTATTCTCCTTGAAGGGAACATGTTCTTCTTCCTTCCCCTCTCAAGTCACTGATATTAATGCTCAAATGAGAAAGTTATTTCATGCATGTGAACCTATTTTGTGGCACAAGGTGGGTGCTTTCACAGTAAAATTTCATCTGTAGATCCTCTGCAAAATGACCACCTGAGTATGAATTTGAAAAAAAGCAGGGAGAGGTATATGGGAGGGTTTGGAGGAAGGAAAGGGAAGGGAGCATGATGTAACTATATTATAATCTCAAAATATAATGGGAATACTAGTTTTAAAAAGTAGTCTTATGAGTTCTTAAGGCGAGTATTTACTACATTAAAATGTGAAGTCAACAGGACCTGGTAAACTGTTGACACTTAATAAATTTCAATTACTGGGGAAAATGTCTTGCTTGATCTAAAGCAGAGGACCCATGTCCTAGGCACAATTCTGCCAGTCATTAAAGTGAAACTTGAAATTGGCAAAATTTCTCTTTGCTTTAGTTTACTCCAACTGTGAAATGATCTGATAGCTTTGAAGTCACAAAGGCTCATATTTAGAAGTGAATAATGACTCAAAGAACAATACAAAACTCTGCAACTGAGTGAGGTTCAATTTGTCCCTGCTACCTGATTAGGGTTTTATGACTTGCAGGCCACTTACTTCCTTGGCTTTTCACTTTATTACTACAATTTCCTGTGAGAGTATAATTTCCTGTTTTTCTCTTGCCTTCCTTTTACTCTGCCTTACCACATTGTGTTGCTGAACCATGACGTTGTAGGGAGATTCTGCAGAGTCCTTTGTGACCAGCCATTCAATTCTAGATGAGTCCCCTGACACACTGGATGAAATTTTTGGTAGTAAGGCCAAAAAAATTGGCTTATGTTGAAAGGCACAGCATGGAGAGGATATTGTAAAAGGAGGATGTTCATTATTAACTTTGCAGAAGCAAGTAAGAACAATGCACTCCAAGTGCTATTAAAAACGAAGATGATTCTAGTCAAGGAAATTCTGTGGCATATTTTAAACAGAAGCTAGAGAAGCAGCACAATTCTTAAAAGCAGGGAGGACCAACATTATTAGAATTGGGCATAACTCCAGAAACTATATGAATGCTGAATCTTTGACAGCTAATACCTATGAATATAGTAAATATATATATATAATGGAGCTTGGAAGATATGTAACATGGCCTGCACTATTAAGGACCCACTGATGCTTGAATAGAACAAATGAAGAGGCATATGACTGAGATAATAGCCGAATAAACTAAGATGAGGTTTGTGAGAACAGAGATAGGTTGATATGATTATAACAAAGTAACATGGTAAAGGAAAAACATGGAAGCTTTGTGTTAGCCTCAAAAATGACAAGAGTACCAGAGAGAAGCATTCCATGCTAGGCATCTGTGGAAAGAAGGACCATAACAGAAGACAAGCATCTTCATCTGGAAGTTCAATGTGCATGTCAAGACTGTCCACAAGGAAAGCAATGGGTGATGAGTGGGGCTGATTTATACTCTGAGGATTCACTTTAAGCTTTTCCTAGAGAAGCCTTTATATCAACACTACCTTCATTCAGATATACAAATTTCTCTGGAAAGGGTAAAGATTTCTTTGGAGAAATTACCATTGTCTTTGTCACATAAAGTGAGCTTTTTCTGTCTGGTGGAAAAAGCTTACAGACTCCTGAACTATGTGGTTCTTCACTGTCTTAAATGCAATTACTGGATGGCATTTCTCCTAAACCTACACTTCTTCATCTGTATTATAAATTACAATCACTGAGAATCCTGTTATGGCTCAGATTTACTAAATTTAGAACCTGAGATTCTGAATTCAGAAGCCCTTGAAGAGTGCCAACACCCAAGTAAAACTCACACTGGTGATGACACACTATATCCAAGTAAATATATTTTAAAAGAAGAAAAAAGCACTAAGTATAGGAGACACAAACAAAGTTATCACTAATGTAGCTAGAGATTGAGTTATTTATTTAGTAACAAAGATACTTAATACATAAGAATTCACTGCCTATGTGAGGAAGCATTGCAATACAGCAGTCCACATGACTCAATTTTATAACAGAGGTTTAATTGAGAAGCTTTTGAGCCCAGAGATGGAAAAGCCTCTAACACTAAAGGGAGAGAAAAAGGAAGTCAATTTTTATGAAAACCCAGAGACAAGTAGTTAATATTATTCAAGTACAAATTTTACTTAGAGGAGGCAAAAACCAGCCAGTTTTGTTGGGTAAATAGAGGTCCCTAAGAGCTTGGTTCTCTGCCGTAAAGCATTTAGTCACTATCTAAAACACATGCCAGATTACAGAAGAAAACAAAGTGAAGTGATTAAATCTATGTATTTTTAAGGGAAAGTTAAAACCACAGGTTAATTACCAGAGTACAAATCAAGGTACCTTATGAAGCATTGACAGGAAAGCACGCAGGGTAGGAAGAAGACTCCTCCTGTGTTTATTCTTCAGTTAACAGATGGCTACACTTTCTGTTTGGTTTCCTTGTTTGTTACCTTATTTTTTCCATAAGGCAAGGTTTCACTATGTTGCCCATGTTTGCCATAAACTCTGGAACTCAAATAATACTCCTGCCTCCTCCTCTTCCTCCTCCTATGCAACTGGGACTACAAGGCACATGCCACTACACCTGTAGCTAGATCATGCATTTTAATTTGTATAAATGTAATCATCACTTTTGACCAAGAAAATGACAACAATGTAATATGCCTAATGCACAAACTCTACTTGGTCTTGTAATAAAAACCCAGAGCCAGATATTGAGGAAAAGCTGAAAGATCAGTGAGACACAGGAACAAAGCACAACCACTTCTCACCTAGCCACTCCTCAGGAATCCTCAGGCTGAGTGCCTCAGAGTGTTCAGCAGAAAAGGAAGGGGGAGTAGAAAGAGGGCTGAACTCACATCTCCTCCAGCCTTATTTTTATCTTTCTATTTCCAGTCCAACTATCTTACTTCCTGGTTAAATTTTCTTAGTGCTAGGATTAGAGGTTTGGGCCACCACTGTTTGACTTTGTTTGGCCTTGAGTTTACAGACATCCAGAAGGATCTTTGTCTTTGTCCTCCAACTGCTAGCATTAAAAGTATGTGTTGGCACTCCCTGACCTCTCTCACTGCTCTGCCCTCTGATTTTCAAACAAACCCAATAAAATACACAATATATCACCACATATTCTGTTTTTGACAAAAATTCAAAAGGTTATAACTCATATAAGAAAAACTATATATAACTATATAGTATATATAAGCAATAATTATACCAATGATGTCCAGTCCATTAAAAATTGACAAATTCCAAGAAAATACTACATTATTTATTCTATTTTGGTGAGTCCAAAGAATTGTACTTAATTTGCTTTCTATCTAATTTGTATTACCAACCTAAAACTATCTTTTGATGTTTCTCAAACTTATATACTTTATACTTCTTAGTGAGTTTCTTCTTCTAAATCTTTAACTAGAAAAACTATAACTACTACTATCTAGTCTTCAAGTCCCTCAGAGACCTGAGAAGAATATGATATTAACTCCGTAAGCAGGAAGTGCAAGCAAGTAATTTTCAAAAAATGTGAGAAATGATAGAAACAGCTGCCTGCCTGGACAGTCACCCAACGTTCGTCTGCAACATTGGGTCATCCATCTTCACCCTACAGGCCTAGCATATCTGATAGCAAGTCTGATAGACTTGTCTGTGAAACAACATACTCTTAAAGACCTTCCTACCTTGTTTTGGCAAGGTTTGGCAGTCCTTATTTGTATGTCCTGCTTGTCCATTTTGGACAGCATACTGTGAGGCAAGAGCACATTCTTGTCCAGTGGCTAACTTTTGCCACAAAGAAGATCAAATGGAGTTTCTTCAATGCCAGTCATCTTCTCTAAAGTAGATTGGTGCTGCATGTCTCATTGTCATAAAAATAAAAAGAACTTATGTCATTAAAATATCTTAGATGTCATATTCTGTAGATCTCTGAAGTGTTTGAAGATGATCGGTCAATCTAAAATATATATGGGACTGACCTTGAAAACATACATAATATGACTATAAGTTTGATTTTAATAACTCAATACTAACTTGTGTTTCTTTGTATCCTAATTAGTTGGTAATAATAATTTTAAAGGACTAGCAATTTGCATACATTGTTAGATGAGCTGTATAGGTACAATACTTTGAACAAGAGTAGAAATACATGCACTGTAACAAAATTAACCTCAACTTTTCTATCAATATGCACAATTTGTGTACAATATACAAAAATCCAATCCAGTGTGAAACATTTAAAACTAGTAGTTGCTTTTATAAAGAACATTCAATAATCTACCCTTTTATTCTATCATATCCATATTCTCTTTTTTTTCTTTTCAGAGTGGATTCAATAATCTACTCTTTCATCCTATTATATCTGTATTCCCCTTTTTCTTCTTTTTTTCAAATAAAAACTGCTTTTAAACTTTCTTGGGCTTTATGTGAATGTATGTGCATATTTTTAAGATGAAAGACCTAGAATAATCCAAGCTTTCTGCCTTGTAAAAAAGATGGGACTTTAAACAGCAGTCACTCTCTGCATTCTGAATGAAATTCTCAGTCCTAAATTTACAAAACAGCATGCTACTTGAGCATGTGAATTAACCACCAATCAATGAGGATGAGATTTAGAAAGAAATATTAACTTATACTGTGTTGTATCAGGCTCCATTAATTTAAAATATGGAGGTATTATTTTTCTCTTCCATTTCTTTTTTTCCTTTTTTCTTTAGCTAAGCTAAGTGAAATGCTAGCAACCAAATTATTTTATTACCTTATTTATTTATTTATTTCACTATGTAGCCTTGGCTCACCTCAAACTCACTGAGATACCCCTGCCTCTCAAACTACTATCTATACCAGAATTTCATTTAACATAATTCATGAGAAGCATTTCCAATTCTTTGATAGCGGGGTGCTAGGAATATTTCCTGAATACCACCACTGAACTCAGCTGAATTCACCGTTAGTGGATATGAGTTTTGCTTCTCCTTTATGGCTTTCTCCCTTCTATGAACACCCTACCTCCAGCATTGTTTTGATAGCAACACTAAACATTCACCCCTCTCTTGGCATTCCAGCTACTCACCCAGGAGCCATTTCCTTTCCAATCACGGCTAGACACTGTTGCTCCCTTCAAGTACTCTGAAACCTCAGAACCCACCCCTCCTAGCCACATCTTGGTAGCAAATGGGCCAGTCCCTGCCCCTGACCTCATATAGACTGTGTGCACTCTTCCTTGTCATGGTGCTTTGGCTCCCAATCTTTTTTGTTTTTTCCTATTTTCACTCTCATACTTTCCATTGCCAACTCTCAAAACAGAAATCTACAATCTCTGAGGTTTTTGAGAAGATTCTGCCTTCAGACTCACAATTGCTGATGGAATTCAGCTCCCTGCACCCGCAAGATTTCATTTCACTGCACCTTTGACACTCAGTCCCCTTTGTCTTTGAATCAATAATTCCTAGCTCTTTGCTACTTCAGATATCTGCTATCAAACAGAGAATTAGCATCACTTTCTGTGACTGGTGTGATTGCATTAGTTTTCCTTGGGTAATCCACATACGCTTTTTAATCTAAGGTCTGATGACTAGCAGCCTTAACTGCATTCTCAAAACCTGCTTGCGGCATGGAGTAGCATATTCATTAGAATAACCGCAGGAAGTCAAGATTATGGGAACAAAATTCTGCCCAACATATTGAGCATGCTCTTTGGACTCTAACATTTTCCTTTTCTGCTATGGTTTCTATTCTAATTATGACTTGGTAGAAAGCATTAGCAGTTGATTCCCAATGCTCTCAAGACTATTTAAAGTTGAATATCCAAGATTCAGGTCTGCCTCTATTTGTATGTTGTATTCAGAGGAGGGATGTCCATGTGTGTGAGGTGAACATATATTTTTGTAGAAGACAAAGATTGATCTTATCTATTGTTTAGGTGTCATCCATCTTGTGTTTTGCAAGATGTTTTCTCACTGGAACTCTCCAGTTAGACTAGGTTGGCTAGTCAATGAGCTACAGGGAGCCACCTGTCTCTGTCTGCCAACCACTAGAATCCCAAGTACATGACACCACGCCTGGATTTTTCACATGAGTTCTGTGAGGCAAACTCAGATTCTCATTCTTGCATAACAAGCATTATATTTTAAACTACCAACTGATTCTAATTGTAGTAAAACCTGAGAATCATTGCACCTTATTCTTCCTGAATGATTATTTACTTGACAGATGTACTTTCAACTATCCCTACTAGACACTAGATCTCCAGTCCACATCTTTATCTCTGACCTGCCTTGCTGCCAATTCTGACTCATTCTGTAAAGAGTCTGCAATGAAGAAATGAATTCTTCAGAAATATTAGATTTTCTCACATGCTCTAAACATTTAAATCACAGTTCAGAGGTGTTTTCTACAGCATTCATCTCCTGGGAAACTATTCTAATTATTTTATAGAATTCAAATATTCATACTTATTTATAGTCAGTTTTGAGTATATGCTTTAGTATTCTTTTCCAAAGGGATATTTGGAATCAGAAAAGCCTTTTTTCTTTTCTGCATTTGACTTGATTTCCTAGTTACTAAGTATCAGTTGCAAGACCTTTCCTAGGAGCACAAAGCAATTCTCAAGGAAGACCACAGTTTAGTATAAAAGAAAATATGCAACATGCACATCAAGAATTGGATGTGACAATCTCCAGACTTTGGCTGCAAACACTCTTCTTTTTCCTTGCTGTAATGCCACTTTTAAATAATAGTCTATATTTAATACTTAGTGTATGGTTTTACTCATTATAATTATAATCTACAAGGATTCAACATAGATGTCCTGTAATGGCTTCAAGTTCAATATACCTCATCTTCACCATCTAGTATATGGATTACTCAATTGTCAACTCATACTTCTTAATTTTCATATTTTCATACAAGTTGAGCTTTGCCCAGGGCGCTCAGCTAAAATAAATATTACTTGGAGTAATAGATATATATATATAATATATATATAACTATATAATATATTCATGTATTATACATAATTTTTATTAGAACTACTCTAGTTTGTGTGTGCATGCATGCACAGTGTATACACATGCCCAATGCTATATATGTGTGTGTGTATACATATATATTATTTTTTGCCAAAAAAATAATAGATTCTCCAAAAGAAAACCAAGAAAAAGGCAGAATATCCTCATTGGAACTTTGTGACTTTTTGTTTTACAATTCAAAACTTCATTGAACTCACACTTTTTTTTGGCCCTTTTTTATGATAGAAAGTTAACACATATAATTTACAAATTGGTATTTATTTTATTCTAGTGGTGCTGAAACAATAAATCATTTACCACAGCCATGAGACCCTTCAAAGACTCCCTTCTCCCTTACAAATTATATTTAAAACCATTACCACTCTGTCATTATCCTTCACTGATCCTTCAGTCTTTGAAGCACAGCTTTCTCTACACCCGAAACTTTAGCTACGTTGATATGTCTGTCTAGATCCCTCCCATCAACTTGTTAACTTCTGCATCCTTAGCTCAAATGAGGCCTCTTCAAAGAACTTTTCCTTGACCCCTCTGCACGACATCAACTACTGAGCATCATCTCATTGCTCTCCTGTTAGATTCTGTTGCTCTGATGCTGGGCCACTCTTCACAATGTCAATAAGCATAATTACTAATCTATAATGTGAATTAAATGTACTACTGGATTATAATCAGGAACCTGTCAGGAACCCAGTGATTTTTGTTTTCTTTTATATGTAGTGCCTTCTACAGTTCCTAGTAGTCTCTTTGATAAATAAAGAATAAACATATATTCTTATCTTTATTTGATTCTACAAATTTCTTAAAGAGAGTCCTATAACTTGCTGTGGGACTTACAGTTCTTGTGCTCAAAAAAGGCTAATCTTGCTTTCTGATAATGGAAGGCTAATAAAATCATAGTATCAGAAGAGTGTACCTGTTTAATAAATTCAATATATTTGTATATTTAAAGTCTTATACATTTATATAATATATAATTTATATATGCATATATAATTTTAAGGTTAAAAACACACCAATTAGTAATCTGATTTTCCTTTATGTCTTCACTATGTTATAATAAAATGTTGGCTACTGTCATCTGATCAAATATTAAATATTATTTGGAAAAAATAAATTTTATACACTGATATTCTCATTTCCTGCTTGTCTACATTCTAAGGAGTAAACATAGCCTTCCAAATGGCCCTTCATTTGTTAATTAACAGTGGCAGATACTTCTTGATGATAATGATTTTCTGAAATTCAGCATTAAGCAATATTTTCCAATATTAAGCAATAGTTTTCCTCTAGGGAAAATAAACTTTTTAACATTTTATAGTTCTATTGAAATTGGAAAGTGCATGCCCTTTGACTAGTTCCACTATAGATTAGTATTTTTTCAGCCAATTATTGTTATTTGTACTATCACCTTTATTCTTTGTTAATCTTCTAGTTTATGTGTATTTCATAAATACTCTAGATATCTGTGTAGAAACTCAGTTGACTGTCAGTTTCTATTAAAAAAAAAAAGTCCAACCTTTTCCTTCTCCCATTATTGCACCATTTGTGTTGCTATTGTTGGAGATAAATTGATGAGGCTGGCTTTACCATAACGGAATCATACTGCTTCTATATTGTCTAACTGAGAAAACTCCCGAATACAAAAACTTGCTAGATTGAAATCTTCGGATTAGTAATTAAGCAGATATTAGTCTAGTTGTCATTCTTCTACAAATACCACTGTTTTTAATTCTGTGGTGGTTTCGATGAGGATGGCCCCTCATGAAGTTCATGAGTTTGAATGTTAGACTCTCAATTAGTGAACTGTTTAGGAAGGATTAGGAGGTGTGGCCTCATTAGAGGAGGAGAATCACTAGGCATCCTAGGCTTTGAGGATTCAAAGGCCTTCTCTCTCTCTCTCTCTCTCTCTCTCTCTATATATATATATATATATATATATATATATATATATATATATGTGTGTGTGTGTGTGTGTGTGTGTGTGTGTGTGTGTATGTATATCCCTCTCCCTCTCTTCCTCCCTCCCTTCCTCCTTTACTTCCTCTCTGTTTCATGGTTTTCTGCTTCACCTTCCTGCCTGCTGCCATACTCCCCAACATGATGACCATGGACTCATGCACCAATTAAATGCTTTCTTTTTCAAGCATCCTTGGTCACAGCGTCTCTTCACAGCAAAATAACAATAATTAAGACAAACTTCAAAGGAAAAGAAGTAATGGATTTATTCCAACATGTGAATTCCTAGGCCTAGGCCTTCTACAACTCAGTGTTGTTTTGCACAGTGGAGAGGGGATTGTTTTCTGTTGCAATGAAACCACTTGTAGTAATCCAGCAGATAGCTCAGTGTACCTTGGACTTCTATCAATTCTGAGGATAGCCATACATAATGCTTACTTTCATAAAAATTCTACCTGCTTTCTCAGGTCATACAGTTTTCTAACAATTTCAGAAGTACTATGGTTCAGTAACACACAAATATTTTCACTATCTTTTTCTGTTTTCAGGTATCTGGAGTGTCCTAACACATGTGGACTCTGCACTCAGGCATACTATGCTGTCATACTAAAAAGAGATAATGGAACTGAATCTGAAGGAACTGTATTGTTGTTCCTTAGGGTTAGGGTTAGGGTAGTGTTGGTAGTTTAAGGAACAAGAACATAAAAAAGAATATGCATTTATCAGTTGAGGTTTGTGTTAATCATGGGATGCCATCTAAATGGACAGTATAGTACTACTACCTAAGAAGAATCTTTGGCCAATAGTACTATAGTACTATACTTTTTTAATGTTTTGGGGGTTTATGGTTGTTTGTTTTGGTTTTGGTTTTTTTTGGAGACAGGGTTTCTCTGTGTAGCACTGTTTGTCCTAGAATTCACTCTATATATCAGGCTGGCCTTGAACTTTCAGAGATCTGCCTGCTTCTGCCTCCCAAGTGATGGGATGAAAATCATGCGACATCATCACTTAGCTATTTTACTATTCTAAAGGCAGTTAGGTTAACTGAACTTGAAATGACACTCAAAATAAGGCTCAGCTCCCAGGGAGCACAAACTCAGGGATGGGGTGTTGTGGAAAGAAGATGAAATACCAGGTAAATGGCTTGAAGATTAAGCCAAAGTGATTGCCCCAGCAGGAAGCTGGATGGCAAGCCAGAAGGGAAACAGAATCTGGCACATGAACAGGCTACATATGTTGAGGATTACTGGGCATATTGCTCCTTACTGCAGAAGCAGGTGCAAAGAATTCTGCTGGGGACATCAAATGACAGACTGGAAACCCTAGACTATTCCAGACCTCACCTGCCTGCAAATCTGAGCAATTAGAATAATGATAAGGTTGGTTTTCTATGATTTTTTAGTCTGTAGAATTGAATAGAAAAAGAAGGTTGTTGGTGCTGGTGTCTGGATGAGTCTCCTGGGGCTTTCTATCACTGTGAAAAGACACCATGACCACAACAACTCTTATAAGAAAGACATTTAACTGGGGTGCTCACTTACAGTTTTGGGGTTTAGTCTATTATCATCATGGTGAAGAGTATGGTAACATGTAGGCAGCCATGGTATAGGGTGCCCAAGTAATATACAATCTGCTTTACTGTGACTCTTTCAATAGTAGCTTTATGAGGATGACTTTGAATGTCAAAATGGGGGTTAATTTTGTATATAAATGATTAGTAGTATAAATAACTAGGAACATGGATAGTTAGCAGGGATAACTAAAATTCCATCTCTGATTGATTAACAATCCAACCTCCTACCATGGTTCTAATAACTGAATTTATGATGCTTATTGCATTTTTCTGATTTCATATTTCTTCTTTTTTATCTTTTTCTTGTTCTTCATTTTTTGGTGCTGGTGATTGATTACATATGTCTCTATTCATAGCTTTAAGAACTATTAACTTGGTTGGAAATGTAGTTTGGTAACCTTGCATGTACAAGATTCAATCTCCAGTACCCCATAAATTAAGCTTGGTGGTATTACATTCTTACAATTCCAGCACTTAGGATATAGAAGCAGAAAGATCAGAAATTCATGGTCATGTTTCATTATTGTAGTCTTCTTAGTGAGTTTGGGGCCAACATGAGCTATGTGAGACAGTCTCAAAATAGAAGAGATGAAATAATTGATGCCCATTTTGTGTCAGATATTAATGTGGATATTGGAAATTTAACAATGAGTAATAGCATTCCCTTCCCTGAGTTTTTATTGCAGATGCAAATATTACAGAAAGGCAGCCTGGCTGGAGAAGCGCATTTCAGGAAGAATATGGCACAAGATGAAGCAGTGTTACCAGTCAATTGGCTAAGGTTCTTTTTCTCTACCTGAATGAGAATTGTAGGTAGGCTAGAAGAAGTTTGCTGACAATCCCTAGGCTCAGCCTAAAGATCTAGATGGCAGATCTAGAGGTTTACAGTTTTAGACTTGAAGAGCTACAAGATTTAGAAGCCAGAGTTTTAGCTTTAGGCATTCAGATTGGGGGGGGGGTACGCTTATATCACTTTGAACTTTAAACCATGAGTGGCCCCAGAATTTCTCAGCTAGTATTCTTAGTTCACAGCCATATGGAGGATTAAAAGCAGATAGGAGCAGCCTGCAAATTCTGGTATGACATCTCTCAATACATACCTCAAGCCAGAATCCTCAAGCCACATAGGGATTATAGTTTTCTAGCTCAGATTATTTGATAGTGTTGACCATTAAACTTTGGTAACTCTCTATAACACTTCAAGTGACCAGGACCCATTTTTTCTCTTCTGGATTCCCTCATAGTCCTAGTCTTCATTACCTCTACTCCCAATTAACTCTCCCCCTCCACAGTTGTCATCTGGTCATTACTGGGGCTATCTCTGCTGCTGCTTCCACAGATGCTACCACACTTGTTGTATGCTGCTTCAGCTCTGACACCACTTCCATCAATGTTACTTGCCCACATCCACATACTAATGATAAAGACCAAATGTGGAAAAGAAAATACTACTCAAAAACATCTTTTATTATGTCCAGTATTATAGCACTGGGAGATGGGGGGAGGACTAGCACAGGAAGTTGCCTATTTTTACAGCCAGAAAGAAGATGTGACAATAGTGTTGGCATCAATCTATCAGTCATGCACATAAATGAAAGACTATATTTGGATCAGTTATGGACTATTCTCCCTCTCCTTTCCACAGAATCTATTGGGGTATGGTGGCAAAAAGAAATGTGAGTACAGGTACGGGGAGAGTGTGGCATACTGTGGAATCATTATAAAGATCTTCCTGCACATTCCATGATCCTTCTTTCCAGAAAGCTCAGAGTTAATATTTCAAGTTCTACTAAGGTATCTGACAGAGTTGCTTTATTTCTTTTATCTCTTTAAGACACAGATTTGGTATTCTGATGATGTCTAAGTACCCTGCAATGGTCTTTTATTTACACTCTGTAGCTGCTTCCATTCATTGATCATGATTCTGCGGCACTCCATGTCTTCTGTGTCCATTGTCAGACTTTTATTACAATGTTCCTGAGCATTCATACTATCCACCTATTATTATAAAATCACAAGAGAGAGGAAATTTATAAATATTAATGCCATTCTTTGGGGGAAAGGCATGCCAATTTTTATGTGATAGAAGTAAACATTGGCAGCTCATTAAAATATTGGCTCAGAGTTGTCGTCCAGAAAACCAAAAGGTCTTGAGAAGAAATATGTATTTGTTTCTGAATGGTCCCCTCTTCCCAGCAACTCCCATGACCCCTTTAAATAGGCTTGTCTTTAAAAAAAAAAACTCCTACAAATGAATCTAACAGGTAAGATTTAAGGTAATGTAGCTACTGCAATAAAATCATGTGGTACTTGCATGTCTGTATTAGATGCATCTCTGAAGTTGATTAAAATGCTGATTCTATCTCTACTGCAGACCTGACAAGGAAGAACACTAAAGCTCAGGAATCTTCCCTGGGAAATAATTCTTAAGGTAAATCTTTGTATATTGAGATATAGGAAGACTTATTGAAGATTTTAATTTGAAGTTTTATTTTTATTTCCAGCAATGCAAATTTCCAATGAGTAAGCTAAGATTCATCACACTTACTGATTC
Organism: Sigmodon hispidus; assembly: GCA_004025045.1. NCBI lineage: Eukaryota > Metazoa > Chordata > Mammalia > Rodentia > Cricetidae > Sigmodon > Sigmodon hispidus. The sequence goes on along the minus strand of PVIH01003201.1, from coordinate 53,495 downwards.
AGTCTCTTTGAGAGTATCATTGCAATGACATTCTGACAAGTGCAGGGCTTAAACCCCCCTATATTTCTTCTTTTTCAGTTTCTCCATAAGTTAGTTTAATTGCTACTTCTAAAACTGTAGACTGAGAACAGATACATGCCATTTTTAATTGGTTAGAATTTTACCCACATGGTACATAGCTAGAATAAGAATTCCCAGCCTCTTTGGGCATCCTTCCACTAGTAATAGTAAGAATGAATGTCTAAAACAAATTTGTGGTCCGACCCTACTCAACATTACCAAGCAGGTTTCTAATATTCTTGGGAAAAGCTTTTTCAAATATGCAGTATCCTACCACAAGACACCAGCATTTAACTGTGTTGTATTTTTATGAGCTCTAAGACTATAAGTGACATTGTGAATGGCACCCTCTCCACGAGTTGCATGCAAGCCTTGTCCTTATCTTAGGACAGAGTTAAGGGGCCTACTGGGTCACAGTGCACAAAGTTTTAAGGTTTTTAATGTACTTATCAAATAATCTCCGAAATGACTTGAACAAACCTACCCACTCTGTTCTATCAACTGTGGATTTTTGTGTTAATCAAAAACTAATCCAACCAAAACCCATTATTTTCTCACAAACCAAGAAGAAACACTTCCGGTAAGAAAATTAAAAAAAAAAAATTCTTTTGAAAAGTTACACAGCTTTCTTCCAGCAAGATAACCAACAGAAACACTTCCCCATAAAAAGAAAAGGTTTGGGTGTCAAGAGTCTAACTCAGTGGCAATGCTTGCCCAGCACAAGGCCCTGGATCCCACTGACAGCACCAAGTTGGGGGGAAGGATCTACAGTGTTTTTCTAAAATAGAAAAAAAAAAACTTTAAAAAGAAAAAATATCAGTATCAAATTACCAAAATGTTTTATTTGACTAAATTTGGATTCTTGCGTAAGCATGACAGTCTCTCTCTCTCACTCTATTAGACTTTGGCAATTAAAAAATAAAACAAAAACAAAGACAAACAAAAAACAACCAAACCAAGCAGCCTTGTACAGAACAATGAGAACAAAGATGAGGAGTCTACAGTTTTACTGTAGGATGTATATACACATATGTATACATGTATATATGTCTCAAAGGCCTCTCCTCTGTTTGCCATGTCAGCTCGGGTCAGCTCAGAGCACAAGACTCCCATGTCACTTCTTCACTTCTCTGAGGTCTTCAGTGCTGACCCCCTATATTTCTAAAATATTTGAACAATTTTTTTTCTTGACAACTCATTAGGACAAATATGTGTCAAAGTACAGAATTTCTAAGCTGTTCTATAATGATAAGATGGTCTATAATGATAAGGCCAAGAAAATTGCCTCATCTAGGATAGGGAATCATTGTTTGTAAAATAACACTAGCTCATATTGTAAGATAGAAAAAAGAAAACCAAAAGCATAAACAGTTTAATATTTCAAAACAGAAAAATTATTCATCTGACTTAGAATTTAACTGGGCATCATAGAAATGCCTAAGTAGTTAAGGGCCCTAGCTGCTCTTCCAGATGACCCAGATTCAATTCCTAGCACCAACAAATGACTCACAACTGTCTATGACTCAAGTTCCAAGAAATCAAACATATTCTGATATCCATGAATATGGGGTGCATACATGGTATACTGACATACATGAAGGCAAAATACTTGTACATATAAAATAAAATTTGAATATAAAAAAATAACAAAAAGCTTCTCAAACTAACATGAGTTAATCTCCAGGATACTTGTTTTTCAAATCTAAAATATAGAAAAGGCAATTGTTTCACCTAAATGCTATGGAAAATAATGTGAACATCTATAGTGTCTTTATAGTACATGGCACAAGGTTAAAGCAAATTATTTGTATATTGCTTGAATAAATAAATAATTTTGCACAGTATGTACATTTTACACCCATTTGATTATCAACATATTATGGAAGTAAATCTCTCCTGGAATCAACAGTCCATAATTTCTTCAAAAATAGATCCATAAAATACTATATTTGATATAACATAATTTGCTTATTCAGTGCCCCACTGATAGACATTTACTTTTAGTTTTATAATACTAACAGAAAATCTGAACTAGTCCTGTTATTTCCTGGGGCAAACCTCTAAAGCAAAATTGAGTGAAAGTTTGTATATACTTAAAAAAAGACTCCCCTGAAATGTTGAGTCACTAGGATATAATAAATTTTATTAGAACTATTTTTCATAATTGATACCTCTAGCAATATAATACCTAATACAATTTCATTATTTTAATTTAGATATAATTAACACTGAAAACATATCCATTTTATACTCTTATTAGATGGTTTGTATTTTCTCTATGAGTTTCTTTTGTTTTATTTTATTATCCTAATAAAATAGGATAGTTCTATATTTTTAACTCTTATTCAGAACTGACTTATTTCTTTCTCTTTTCAATTTTTATATTGACAAGTAGAAATTATATACATTTATGTTGTAAAAAGTGATGTTTTGGTATATGTACAACAGCAAACTATAAATTCTAATTAATCAATATGACACCACATAAAAGCTCATGATTTATACAATTAAAGAAAAAAGATAAAAATAGAAAACTAAAATCAAATAAAAATTGAGAAAGAGAGTAATCAGATTTTCTTTTCCTGCCAGCCAGCTCTCAAATAATCACATTGGTATTTCCTACTTCTTATTAATCATAAATGTTCAGCAGATAGCTTATGTTTTTTACTAACTAGATCTTACAACTTAACCTATTTTTATCAATCTACATATTGGCACATGACTGGTGGCATTTACCTGTATTCTTGTATGACTTACTACATCTCCATTTTACTGGTGTCTTCTTCCTAGAGTTCTCTCTGTCTGCCTTTCCCTTCTATACCTCCTCCTGCTATTGGGCATTTAGCTCTTTATTAAACCAAGAGAGCAACATATCTTCACAGTGTATAAAACGATTATTCCACATTCTCCCTTGATCTAATTAAAAAGGAGAAGTTTTAACTTAAACTTAGTAAAACTATATGCAACAAAAATTTTCAAAATTTTTGTTATTAACTTATCAAGTAAGAATTGTAGTTACTATAGTACTATTGTCAATTCATTTGCATTTGGCAAATCCAGAGAAAATACTTCATTATCTATCCTATATGTGGGAATCTAAAGTTTTATATGTAATTTACGTTCAAGGAAATTTACTTAAGGAAAACTATAAGACTATTTAGTCTTTAATTTCATCAAAGACCCAAAGGATGTAATATTATCTAACGATAGGGGCATCTGGCTGTCTGGACAGTCACTGAAGGTTTCTCTGCAATGCTAGGGCATTCATCTTTGGCTTAAAGGCCTTGCATATCTGACATACATTTCTTAGAAGCAGGGAATTTTGAAGAACTGGCCTACCTTGTCTTTGCAAAGTTTAGTAGTCACTTTCTTTTGTGTCCTGTCTGTCCAATTTGGACAACATACTGTCATGGAGTTTAGGCAAGGCAAATGGCTAGCTTTTGCCACAAAGAAAGCAAACTTCATATGATGGTTATTCAATGCGCATCATCTTCTCTGAAGTAGATTGGTACTGTCAGGAGCAGAGGTGATTACTATCATGAAACCCTCAGGTTATTAAACATCTTAAATGTAATATTCTGGAGGTCTTTTAAGTGTCTGAAGACCATCTACATATTAAATAAATTTGTTTAGCCTTGAAAACATACCTAATATGACTACAGGTTTGATTATTATAGATGACTAACCACTAACTTGTATTTTTTAATTATACATTACATTTTTAAGTGAGCTACATAAGCACAATACCCCCAAACAAGAGAAGAAACATACATATAGTATAAGAAAAATAACTTGAAATTTGTATCAATAAATCAAAATGCAAACCAATGTAAAATATTTTGAGGTTGATAGTTGTTTTTTGGATTAAAGTACATTTAATAATATACTCCTTTATCTCATCATTTCTATATGATACCCCTTTTTATCTCAGAAATAAATCCTTGAATTTAACTTCTTTTAGTTTTTTTTATGAACATGATCAATAACAACTTCCACCTAACCCCTTGCTTCATAAATAATAACAAATATCTGTAACCCACTGAGTGATCAAAACTACAATTCCATCTCTTGGGTATGTGGCTGTTGTTTTCTCTAGACTGCTTCCTGTTCTCTGGAGACAATGGTCTCTTTGGAGGATCCTGAGAAAAATCAGGATAATGGTCAAGTCCTGGCTAGACTGGTCTGTAAGATGAAACCATCTCAGCCAGCAGTCTTGAAGCTGTTTTTCATGTAGAATTCTAAGGAAAATGTAACAGAGACACTCTTGAGATGCTAGATCATCTGGGCCACCTATTTCCATTGGTGTCTGGTCCCCTTGCTCTGAAAATACATAAACTTTTAAAGGTGACATACATATCTGCATTAATACAAGTATGAACTGTGTCTTGTACACAAGCCAGTCAATGATGAGTTTTTTTGTTTTATGTTTGAGCAAGTCAATATGCACCACATTTCTTGTAGTCTTTCTGAGTTTGGTCTTTATGTCTGTAGCTAGGATTTTCAGGGAGTCTCCCCCAATCAAAACTGATCCTCTTTAACCTTGCACAAATGCACAGCCTGTGAAAAGAATAGTATAACTTCTACAACGTAACATATTTTTTGACTTTCATTTTGAAGTCTGACTCCCATTACTACATGGCTTATTCTTTTTTATTATTATTACTTTACTTTTCTATCTAAATACTTTATTTGTTATTTTCTAAATATTTTTATGACTTTATTACCTTTTTCTTTCTTTTCTTAAATCTATGCACATCGTTAAACACACTGTAAACTGTTTAGAGTTCTTTTCTATCTGAACTTACTTTACTGCATATATGTAATCTTTTCTGTCTGCACAAGCAAAACCTTAAACTTGCCACTCAGCTTAGCTCGTGGCACACTGGTAGCTCAAGTATGCATGCAGCACCAGGAGACATGTCTCTGTACCCTGGCCAGCATGAGCAACAGGAGACAGGAAGCCACAATTGGCTTTTTTATGTGCTTAGCGCTTTAAGCTTTCTCATGTGCATATGCATGGACAAATGATGGTTACTATTTATAGTCAAACTTTCTCCATCCCTCCAGCCACTTTTCAAATAACCACATTGATTAATTATTAATTATAAAAGATCAACTGATAGCTTAGACTTGTACCTAACTAGCTCTTACAACTTAAATTAAGTCACTTATATCAATCTACATGATGCCACATGACTATTGACATTTACTGCCCTCTTAAACATCTTGCTACAACTCTGTTTGACTGGGGATTCTGCCTTTCTTCTTCCCAGAGTTATATGTCTGGATCTCCTGCCTATACTTTCTCCTGCCTAGTTATTGGCCATTTACCTCTTTATTAAACCATTGAGGAAAACATCTCCACAGTGAACAAAAAGAATATTCCACAACAAAAGACACATGAAAATCAAAATATAGAAATAAATAATAGACTCAAAGTAGAGGGATATGCCAAAATCAACACAGAAATGCAGAATACAATAAACCCAAACAAGAAAAGAACCATGTAGACACAGTGATGCCCTGAGATAAACATTGATTTTTTTAAAAAAAAAAAAAAAAACCCACAGGATAGAGATCAAAAGTAACAAAAGACATACAAGAACAGATACCATGATCCAAGTGAAAAGATAGCCTATGGAATATGAAAAATCTTTACCAGCTCCATGTCCACTAGAAGACTAGTGTCTAGAATAGTAAGAATAGTAATAAAAGAATAGTGAACTAAGAACAATAAGCAGCACAATCTAAAAATGGCACACAGTACTAAACAGAGAGAGCACAAAAGGTTAAAAACAAATGGCTGAGAAGTGGTTTTGTTGTGTTTTATTGTTTTATCAACTTCATTAAGCCATCAGGAAAATGTAAATTAAAACTATATTGATATTTCATCTCACCTAGGAAGAATGGCTAAGATCAAAACAAAACAAAAATCAAATGATAACAAATGCTGGTGTGGATTCGGGGAAAGGGAAGCATTCATTGTACTGGGAATGTAAACTGGTGTAGTTACTATCGAAGTCTGTGGAGGTTCCTAAAATACTAGAACTAGATCTACCATGTGGTCCAGCACCACTCTTGGACATGTATTCAAAGGACTCTACATCCTACTACAGAGATGTGTACTCATCCATGTTCATTTATCCTCTATTCACAACAGCCAAGAAATGAAAACAGCCGTGCCATTATTGGAAGAGTGGCTAATAAAAAAAGTGTTACACATGGAATATTATTCATATATTAAGAAAATTAAAATTGTAAAATTTTCAGATAAATGGAAAGAATTGGAATCAATCTTTTTGAATTTCTTAACCTAGATCCAGAAAAACAAATATTACTTATTCCACTTGTGGATGTTAGCCTTGACTCTTTTGATAATTGTGCTCCATTTGGGGTATCCATAGAGACCAGAATATTATAAAAGACTGTGAAAATGGGGAGGGACTTTCAAGGAAGAGAAGATAGAACATATTAATGAAAGGCAAATAATGGAACAAGAAGGTTAAAATGAAACGGGATGAGGAGGCAGTGAGGAGGAGAGAATACGGGGAGGAGAAACTAACACTAAACACTTTCTAAAAAAAGTCATATGAGGACTACTATAACTACATAAATGTCATAAAATATAAACACATACATATATAAAAAGAATTTAAATGGAGTTATATAATGGGGGCAACAATGCTCCTAATAGACTTCCCAGGCTAACAAACAACAAGCAGAAAGAATGGATTGTTTCTATTGGAGTTGTTGAACAGTGACATCCCATAGATCCCCGAAGAGTTAAGGCTATTACCATTGCTCTTGGTTATCATTTAGAACTTGGCCGTAAGGCCCTATTTCTGAATATATAATATACTTGAACATAGGATTGACCTAGAAGTTTCATCCATCCCTGCTGGCTGACTTTCATAGTGCTAGAAGGCAATGTGCATTCTACTGCAGGAGAAAAGTAATCATCAATCTTACTCAACTGTAAACCTTGAAAGCTACAATATTGACCAGCCTGGCAAAATATATCCACTGGTGTCATAGTGGCATAAGTGTTATGGTAGTAACAAGACACCTTCTGTTTGAATTTAAGGTCCACTCCACAAGATCAAAGCAATATCTAGCACAGCTATTTGTGCCAAGAAGCTGTGACTGAACAGGTCATCTGCTTTAGGGGAGAAATCACTACTTTTACATTGTTGTTCTACTAATGAGACATAATATTAAAATGACTCCTCTTCTCATTACATTTATAGATTAGTGAATTTCTGCAATCTCATCATATAAACTGTTTTTTTAACAGTTTGCATGGTAACTAATACAAAGACCCACAAGTACTCATAGTATAGAGAATTAATGACTGGATTTTTAAGCCCTAAATGCAACTTCCGTACCACAATCCTCACCTCCTAGGGTTCAGGAATCATTTCAAAGGAGGAAACAGAAAGACTGTAAGAGTTGGAGATAATGTTTAACTATAAGGACACATTATTTTTCAGACACAATGGTACAGCTGAACATACAAACTCACAGTGGTTGTGACAGTGTAAACAAAAACCAAAGGAGCTAAATCAAGTAAGACAAAATCCAAGCATGCAGTAGAGATGAGGGCATGAAGCTGAGAAGCTACAGGTAATTAATAGCTAGTGAAAGAGAGAGAAAGTTTTGTTGTTGTTGTTGTTGTTTTAGGTTGTAGTGCCTGGAAAGTCTAACTTGCTCCAGTAGATAGCCCAGCACACCCAACAGGGTTTTTTTTTTTTTTTTTTTTTTTTTTTTTGTGTGTGTGTGTGTGTGTGTGTGTGTGTGTGTGTGTGTGTGTGTGTGTTATTGTTGCTTTTCCTAATGAATGAATACACAAAGTTGAATGGGTAGAATGAGTACAGGCACATGTGTGTCATGGTGTGTGAAAGGGAATGGAATGCTCCCCTTGGACGTCAGCCCTTACATTTTACAATGTCTGAAGTGGTCTCTGCTGTTCAGTAGCTTCCAGGAATTCTCCTGTCTCTGTCTTTAATCTTTCTGTAGGTATACTGAATAATAGATGCAGACTACAGCATCCAGTTTTACATGATGGGTCTGGGAATCCAAACTCTGATCTTCATATTTGCAAATCAAGTGCTTTATCCATTGAGTCACATCTCCAGCCAACATAGGTCAGATTTACTATGTGTGGAGGGGGTGGTTTTATATATATATAGTTAAACATGCAATAGACATTGATATACCACATAAAAAATACATACAACATGTACACACATAAAAAAAAACCCAAAAGTTTTTTAAAAAGAGAAGAGATGGTCACAAAGCAACAGACTTAGCAACATGTGATAAGAAAACTCATGAATCAAAACCTAGTAATATGGCTAGTATTTTATCTTAATAAGTTATACTTACTCATGACTTAAAATTATGTGACATTGTCACCTCTATGAGCCAAAGTTAAAGTAAATAATTCTTTCCATGACTTTGCAGATCAGCTAAATTAAAGCTGAGGCCCAGATATAATTATAAACTTGTTTCTGTCTTCATTTTGAAACTTTTTTTTAAGCCCTGTTAAGAAAACACATGCAAAACTCCCCCAAAGGTTCATTTGGCTACCCTACATAAATGTACAGATAAGTCATCCATTTTCTTTCTTTAGACATAGTGATGGAAATTTTTAAATATTTTGAAATTAGTTTAAGCCCCATAGAAGGAACCAGAGACCACACTAAGGCTACATTTGTTACTAAATAGTAACACCAAAGGACAGAAAGGAATTTACCAGTTTGTGAATTACCACTGGGGAGAAGAGGGGGGAAAGAGGACTGGGAGGAACTGGGAGGGACTGGGAGGAACTGGGAGGGACTGGGAGGAGGGAAGGAGGAAGACCAGTGGTAGATATGGAAAAAGAAAACTTTTTAAACAAAAAATAGCTGAACTAGCAACCAAAAAAATCCATCGTAAGGCAAGATTATGGTAAGATTAATCTCATTTGTTTATTAAATTTATTTCTCTAAAAAGAAAAGTCCCAAAGCTTCTTTTGGTAGAGCCACTTTATTATTTGAGCTAATCAAGGCAGCTGTGTGGAAATCCTATCAAGCACTCATCAGTCAACCACTCTGAATGACCAAAGCAAACAGACAAAAAGACTGAACCACAGGATCATCATTTCAGCCCCATACTGCAGGCACCACTGAAAAATTGCAGGAACACATAAATATTTTGAAATATGTTTAAATAATGTGTCCTAACTACTAGTAAAAATTTTCCAAGCAAATGTTATTTAAAAAATGTTTGGGCTATCCACAAATGTTTTTACAAGCATTCCAACCAGGCAAATCCTGAAACCTCTGGGGGAAAAAAATATATCTGGCCAACAGGAGAACTCTTAAGAAAGCTTAGTGTTAAAGAAAAAGTTACCTATGAAAATGTAGACAGAAATATTTTAGCCATCAGGATGGTCTAAAACAAATGCATGATTCACCATAAAAGCACAAAATTAGAAACCAGAATATGCATGCAAAAGGCCAGTGAGGTTAAAAAATAAATGCCCAAAGAAGTCATTATAAGACAAAACTCCCAAAACACCATGGAGTTAATTTTGTGTTGGCATCTACTGCTCAGCATTGGGCCTGCCCTTAAGTGTGATTAGTATACCCTATGAAACTCCATCACAGAAACTGATTTTTTTTTTCTTTTACAGGCAGCTGTCAATTGGAGCTAGCTTTGGCATTAGGGATGGAGGTTCCTGTCCAATTCCCCCCACTCAGTCCTGGACCCCTTCTTTTTGATTAGTTATCAAAATCTGATGGCAAACATTATTATTACTATTGCATACATTGAGTTTTTATTTATAGCACATGTACTTTCTGACATTATAAAATAGATTTTGAAAAACTCCATATTCTTTTATTTCTTTAGAAAAATATATAATATATCAATGACTAATATTAAGAAAATGTCTTATGTACCACAGGAGCAAAGCCACGAAATGTAGGAGACTTTATAAAGGTCTATTGATGGTTTGTTTTGATTTGATTTGATTTTTTAGATGGCTATTTACTGTCTGACTTCTATGTAGATCATGCTGGCTCTGATGGAAATGTGCCTGCCTCTCTTTCCAGAGTGCTGGACTGAAAGACCAAACACCCCTGATGCATTTCTTTTTATTTTATTTTATTTTTTATTTTTATAGATTCTCATTTTTTATCCATGTATCCCCTTGTTCTAACTCCCTTCCCCTTCCCGACCACTCCTGGTCAGTCTTCAGCCTCCTTCCTCCCCACCTCCAAATTCCCTTCAGAAAGGACAAGAGGTCCCAAGGTGGATTAGTTCAGCATCCACTCCAGGCAAGTTTGATTTTCTCATCCTAATGTCAAGACTGGGTTAAGTGTTCCTCTGGAGGGAATGGGCTCCAAGGTGCCAGTCCATGCACAGTAACACAGTCTGGACCCTCCCCTTGAAGCTTCACATATTGTCCATGACAGTGGACAGTTGCCTATTTATGGAGGGCTTAGTTACTGTTCCAGATTGTTCCCAGGTTCTTGATTCTTGATTCAGTGAGCACCCCAGAGATCCAGCCAGCCATCACTGTGACAATTTTTCTCATAGTCTCTATCCCCTTGCTTATTTAGAGTCTCCTCCCCCACTCTCAGCTGGACCAGAGACTCAGTTCTTCTAAGGTAAAAAATTGTGTTGGGATTTTGATGAGAATTGCATTGAATATGTAGATTGCTTTTGGTAAGATTGCCATTTTTACTAAGGTGTTTTAAATGTTGTTTCCTTCTGTTTTTTTTTTATTCATTGCTCTGTTCAGGTCTTGGTGTTGTAGAACCACTGGCTTCTTCTGGTGGTGCCTTGTTGTTCTTTATATTATTATATGAATTCTTGCACTGGCATCTGTCCATTGCTTCCTTGGTTCACTCTTAGTCAGCTCTTAGTCAGTTTTGACTACAGGGGTTGTATGCCTCAACTCTGCTCTGGACATGGGATCTGCACAATTTTTCTCATAGTCTCTATCCCCTTGCTTATTTAGAGTCTCCTCCCCCACTCTCAGCTGGACCAGAGACTCAGTTCTTCTAAGGTAAAAAATTGTGTTGGGATTTTGATGAGAATTGCATTGAATATGTAGATTGCTTTTGGTAAGATTGCCATTTTTACTAAGGTGTTTTAAATGTTGTTTCCTTCTGTTTTTTTTTTTATTCATTGCTCTGTTCAGGTCTTGGTGTTGTAGAACCACTGGCTTCTTCTGGTGGTGCCTTGTTGTTCTTTATATTATTATATGAATTCTTGCACTGGCATCTGTCCATTGCTTCCTTGGTTCACTCTTAGTCAGCTCTTAGTCAGTTTTGACTACAGGGGTTGTATGCCTCAACTCTGCTCTGGACATGGGATCTGCACAATTTCTTACTCTGGTCTGGACACAGGGTCCTCGAGGTCTGAAGATGTCCATCTGTGATGATGCAGCTTGCCTTGGAGGCGGGGCCAGGCTGTAGGATTTCCCTCTTGCTGTATGTCTCTGGTGATTGCTTCAGAAGGTCTCTCCCCGCTTTGGTTTAGGGCAGGACTGTGTGTGAGGTCAGAGCTGGGGCTGTGCCTAAGGCCTCGGAGAGGAGTTCTCCGGACCTTCTGAGCCGATGCATTTCTTAACGACAATTTTTAAGCCATCTGCTAGTCATTTGGTACTTTCTTCCTATATGATTGTCAACATCATATCTTATCTTAGGATGCAGCCACATGTTCTGTTTCTTTCTTACTTTCCTGATATTACTGGGTATAATAGGATTCAGATGTTGGATACTGTGAAGGTCATAGCGAGCTTCTTGCTTGAAGTGCCTAAACTTCCAGATCTTTTACTTCTGCTTCTGGGCCACCTCACCCCTCAAATACAGACAGTGTTGAAAGTTCTGAGATCAGTCTGTCCTTCCATGCCGACTCCCTGTGTAACTCACACTATTTAGACTGCATAGTAAGGCTGGAGTGGCTTGGGAGGACAGGCTATTTATTTACCTTTCTTTCTGGACCTACTGAACTTCTGTCTTCACCCATGAGTTTCCAACTATGAGCTCTGTTGGGGATCTTTACTGGCTCCCCAAGGTACATCAGAATCAGATGTACCTAAGAAAAGTTCAAACTTTCATCAGCTTTCCTTTAGCAACCTTAATGTTCTCATTTCCATGGATACCAACGCTATCCCCTAGTCATCTTTTTAAAATACATCTCAGAAGGAGACATGGCTTTTCGGTTAAATTGCCTTGCATTCCTGGTGCTCTGAGTTTGATCCCCAGAACCAATGTAAAGATAAAAGGAGAGAACTAACCCTAGCGTTGCCCTCCATGTGCAGGCCATCTCATACACAGGCCATGGCACATGCGTGCTCTCTGTCTTTCTCTCTCTAGCACATGTGTGAATGTGTGTGTGTGTGTGTGTGTGTCTGTCTGTCTGTCTGTCTGCGCGCGCGCGCGTGCTCGTCTCACACACACACAGGAAGAGGGAGGGAGATTTATAATAAATAAAATAAGTTCAAAAATATATTTTCTAGGGAGACTTTTTAAGACGTGGAATAAGACCAGTGTGAGTTGGTGTGGAGAAGAGCGATTTGTGAGTGTATGTGTGTGTGTGGGGGGGTAACACATGAGCAAAGTGAAATGATATGTATATATGAATATAAGGAAACTCATTATTCTGAATGCTAACTAAAATACTAATAAATAATTGTGATAAAGATAAAAACAAATAATTAAAATACTTCTTCTATATTAAATTGTTAACTCCTATTGATTAAGTAGTTCAGGATCCAAGCCTGTCTTTATTTCAACCAACACTACTAACCCAGTTCAGCCAGCAGCCATCATCCATTTACTCCATCGCTGGTTTGGTCTTCTCTTGCTGTTGTTAGGGCAATTCTCCAAAAGAGATGGGCCGTGGTCCAGGAATAAAGTGAAGCTTAGGAAATTATGCTTTAGCCTCAAGTGGGCCAGAACTTAGAAGCTGGCTCATTGAACTTCTGATGCTGTCTTATACTTCCTGCTAGGACAGAGCCATCCAGCCAGAGCAGCACAAGCTGGGAAGGCTCCATCCTCAGAAAGGCTAATTTCATCCTGTGACACTCTCACTCCCAGTTTCATGTCATGGACTCGGTCACACTCAAAGCTCCTTACATTCAAACTGCACTCTATACACCCAGTTTTTTTGTTTTTCTTTGAATTATTCATTTGAATAACAAAGCAACTTTTATTTTTCATTGAAAAATATATTTAGAGGATCTGTGGTGATGATTCAGCAGTTAAGAGATTTCCTGCTCTTCTGGAGGACCCAAGTTCATTTCCTAGCACTCACCTGGCAACTCACAACTATCTCTAATTCTAGTTCTACAGAATCCAATGCCCTTTTCTGATCTCCTTGGGCAGTGTGTACATGTGATAAACAGACATACATGCAGGCAAAATACCTCTACACACAAAATAATAAAATTTTTAAAATGTACTTAGAAAGAATTTTTCAAACATGTAAACTATTAAAATCATAAATTAGTTCTAATCAGATATCATGTGATGTTTTAAAATATTTGTCCACTGTTTAAATCATATTAAAGATGCCTTCTTTATTATTTATCATCTTCATTTATTTATTATTAGTATATGTGTATATGTGTGTTCATGACGTGGGGATGAAAAGTGTAATGGATTGTGGTCAGAGACAACTTTTGTGAGTCAATTCTTTTCTTCTACTTTTACATGGCTTTGGAATGGACCACAGCTTACTGGAATTGCCCAGGAAGCACCCTTACTTGATGAACCATCTTGCTGGTACACATTTATCATCTTTAAAATATTTAAGATTTATTAATTTTATTTAATATATTAATGTTTTGCCTGCATATGTGCATTAATGTGAGTGAATGCATATGTGTAAGTATGAGTATGTGTGTATAAATATGAAATGTGTGTGAATAAGTATGAATGTGCATGCACACACACATTCACTCACACTATGTACATGCTTGGTGTCTGTGGAGGTCAGAAGAAGATTCTGGAACCAGAACTGCAGATATGAATAGTTGTGAACCACCGCCTGAATGCTAGGAATTTGAACATAGAGCCTCTGCAAAAGCAACAAGGGTTCTTAACTACTGAACCCTCTCTCCAGCCTTAATACATGTATCATCTTAGTGGTCAACACATTGAAAGCTCATTGCTTTTTAAAAAGATGCAACTCAGTCATTACCAGTGGTTTCAAGACCACTGGATGCAATGGAACACCAGACCTTCTTCTCCTATCTCACTATAACCTACTCCTATTGCTTAGTCTTTATTTCCTGTTTACTCTTGCCAATGCTAGGAACCACCATTCTCCTCTCAACTTTCAAGAAAGCCATTTTCCTAGATTCCACAGATAAGTGACATTATGTAGTCCATGCCTGTGTACAACTTGTTTTACTTACTATTATGATATCCATTTCCATTCATGTCACAAATAACAGGATTTAATTTATGCTATGATTTCCAAGGTTCCATGATGTGTAAGTACCACATTTTTATTATCCATTCATCAATCCAAAGACATTACAATTGCTTTTATTGCTTATCTTCTGCAAATAGTATTGATAGAAGTGCAGATGTTTCTTCAATGCAGCGGCTTCATTTTCTTCAGTAGTAAGACTGCTGATCTATCTGGTGGCTCTATTTTTAATTTTTTATAAACCTCCACAATATTTTCCACAATGTCTGTACAAATTTACCCTCCTACTAATAATGTTCAGGCATTCCTTTTTCTCCAATTTTTATTTTGTGTCATTTATTTTTTTTCTTAATCGTGGGGAATTGAAACAAAATTTTGAGCATGCTTGGCCAACACTCTCCCACTGAATTGCATCCATAGTTTGTCTTTTTGATTTGTCTTTGAATTTTGATTACTATTTTCCTGCTGATTAGTAATGACAATGTTTGCATGTATCCATTTGTCTTCTTTTAAGAACCACTTGTGTTACTAGTTAGTGCCCTGAACCTAGGAGAGCAGGGCCTAAAAATTAGATGGACTAAAGTTTCATGCAATAGCCAACTTTATTCAGAGCATCAGACAATTTAGAAGACTCACGTGAGTAAAGTATATTATCATAAGGACAAGCCTTATGTGGAAAAAGAGAAAGATTTTCCAAAAGGTATGTAAACAAATACCAATAGTCAGCTGTAATCAACTGTAATGATAATCCAAGTAAACTCACTCCTATCCAATATGCCTGGGAGGGGTATAAAAACACATTGCAAGAATGAGCCATTTTATGGAGGAACAACAGAGAATATGAGACTCTTCCCTTGTTTATTTGGAGTTTTCTCACAAGATCTTAGAAGTCTTCCCACATAGTTTAGTTCATAGTCTCTGTTCAAACACGTCTGTTTGGGTCTATGGTCTATGACTTTCTTTATTTCTCTCTTTCTTTCTTTCCTTTTAAAAAAGAATCAGGCTATTTGATTTAATGCTCTTAAGCTCCGGGATCCTTACACAGTCTAGATTATAACCCCTATCCTCCATCTCCAGTATGCTTGGTCTTGGAAACTGATTAAGGTGACAAGGAAATGAAGAAAGGACAGACACACAGACACATATACAGGAAAGCTGGGATCCAGAAGGCCCCACTGGCTCTGCTGAAGAGGCACTAAGTACAGCAGTCGTCCTGAACCTTAGCTTTTATTTTACGTGCAGCACAAGGAGCAGGGGTTAGCTAGTGTCAGTAGGAGGTCTCTGTACAAGACCAGTCTCAGGTTGTAGCCATTCCTCAGGAGGAAGAAAGCTGAAATAGCTAGCTTTCATACACACTGGTCAAGGATTTGTAAGCATTATTTCCTTTCTCCAATTTGTATTTTGAATACCTCTATTGAAAACTACTTAGTTGTAAGTGTGTGAATTACTTTTAGGCCCTCTATTCTGGTCCACTGGTTTTTGTGTCTGTATTTATGCCAATACCATGTTGCTTTGATTACTAGAACTTTGAAGTATGTATTTAAAGTCAGCCAGCATATTGTCATCCACTTTTCTTTTTTGCGTGCAAGATAACTTTGATTATTTGGAATTCTTTAGTGATTCTATACAAAATTTAGAATTATCATTTCTACTTATGTGAAGTGTTTGATTATGTTTTGTTAGGGCTCTGTGGATACTAGACATCTTTTCAACTTTTTCATGTGCATCCCCTGAAATTTTTTTAATTGATGTTTAGATTTTTCATTATATAGTTAGGCTAAATTTATTCCTAGGAATTTGTTTCTATGTAAAGTGCAAGTGATACTGTATCTCAATTTGTCAAATAACTTGCTTTTGATATGTGGAAACATTGATGATTATGAAGGTTGGTTTTGTATTGTACAAACTTGTCAAAATTAATTAACTAATTCTAATATTTGGAGGCAGAATAATAAATCTTGACACACCAGGCAGTGGATGTACATGCCTTTAAACCCAGTACCCAGAAGGCAGAGGCAGGCAGAGCTCTGTGAGTTTGAGGCCCAACTGGTCTACAGAGTAAGCTCCAGGACAACCAGGACTGTTACACAGATAATCCCTGTCTTTAAAAACCAAAAATAAATAAAATAAAAAATCTTGATATTAGCAAGGAAACCAAGAGTTTTAAACTTCCTTTTACACTTGCCCATTTTATTTTGTTCTTCATTATATGAAACATATCACACATCATGCATCCTGTGTTTATTTGCTGGAATAACCAATACTGTTAAAATGTTCACACATTACAGAGAGAGAGACCTACAGGTCCTGTGTTCAGGCAGGAAGCAATGTTAATACCTAAAGCATGTTTTCCCAGTCTTATTTAACTTTTAAAATCCATTCTATCACACAAAATGTAAGCATTTCAACTCTACCATGAGTTCTAGAAACAGCTTTTGTCTTTTACACTGTAGTACCATAATTATGGCTTATCCATTGTTTGTTAAGTAGATGAATAAAAAAATGAGAGAGCTGGAATGGAGATGAGACTGTAACTAGAATATAATCAAGAAAGCATAGTAAATGACTTCTCAATACCAGTTTCAAGAATCATTAGTTTAATAGCCACAGAAACTGACTGCAGGTTAATCGTTATCACTTCATTTCTCCTCTACTCATGATGCTAGGCATCTTCCAACAGATGGCCTCCCTGCATGGGCTATCTACTTTGCCTACCATATTTTTGTTTCCATTTTAAAAATACCTTAATTGACTTTTTATGCAATGTTATGGTCATGGAAAAAATTACTGGTAGCTGCAGAAATGTGTTATTCTCTTCCTGTTCTTGAACAGCTTCCCTATCATCAACAGCCTTTACCACGATGATATAATCATTGCAGCTAAATTAAAACTGACATATTTTTATCACTCAAAGTCCAGAGCTTTTAGGGTAGAGTCATTTTTGTTATTTTATGTTTTATTAATTCAGAGAAATAATCTCATTTATCCACCAACAGAATATCATGCAGATTTTTTCACTGTTCTATCAATATTTTGTTTTCCTGTTTACCCCTCCCTTTGTAATGTAACTGCTGACAGTCGTAGATTATTTTAATGTCTTCTAGTTTGCCCTTTTCTAGAAGGACACATGGTTAACATTGTACAGTTGTGAAATTACTATGGGCTTTTTTTCACTTTGTAAGAGTTTTTCTGATTTTCATGGTTATTAATATTTCTTTTTATCACTGAGTAATACTCTATCATCTGATGTCTTACTTTTCTACTGTTCTGACAAAATGCCATGACTAGAAAAAATTATAAAACTATTTCATTGGACTTATGGTTTCAGAGGGTCAAAGACTACAATGGTAAAGCAAAGGCAGGGTAGAAGGATCAGCTAAGGGCTCACATCTTAATTCTAAAGCAAAAGGCAGAGGTGAGGGAAGAAGAATACCAAGAATAGCACAAGTCTTTTGAAAGTACAAAGCCAGCCCCCAGTGATACATCACCTACAACCAGGCCACATCTCTTACTCTTTCCCAGACAATTTCACCAACTGGGATTAAGTATTTAAACACATAGCCCTACATCTGTGTATATTACACTTTTTACTTGCATCTATCAAGGAATATCTTAGTTGATACCAACTTAGGAAATAATGAAACACCTACTACAAACATCTATATGCAGTTTTTTGTGTGGAGATAAATTTTTAACTTCTTTTGACAAATTCCAAGAAATTAATTCCTGGTCTACATATTACAAATATCATTAATTTTATTCGAAACTGTCTTTATTAATGTGGCTATGAAAGCTACATTCTGCTCAGGGTGATGTGATCTTTCTGGGCAAAAGAAAAATTGTGTTCCATGTACTCAAACTAAGTAAGGAAGAAATAACCATATTCTATCACAGGTTGATTGGGATGTGTCTGACTTCTCTTTATTAAGCTGGGATACTGTGTGTCAGGGAGAAAGACCTCAGCAATAAAGTACTATTCTTATCACATCACATTTCACTTACCTCCTGCTACTATGACTAATCACTCTTGATTTTAATCCTGATCATCCAGCTCAAGGGAATGTTTGTCAGGTTTATCCTGCACAAAGTTACTTTTTTGAACAGGCTACTTTTTAAGAGCAGTTTTTTTGCTCCTTTAACACAGGCTGCCCCTGAGCTTCATATGCATCTGAGGATTATACTGAATCCTTTTGGCTCTACCCCCTATGTGTTGAGATTACAGGTGTGAGACACTATGTCCAATCTATGAGTTACTAAGGATGGAACAAAGAGTTTACTGCAAGCTAGGCAAGCAGTCTACCAACTGAGCTGTACCCTCAGCCCTCCCTTACTTTATGTAAGATAAGGTTGCTGACTTTCCTACTTAACTATTATATAAAGTAAATGCTAAACTTTAAAAAGTTGCATTGTAGAATTTTTTATTTGTAATATATCATATAAAAGATTAATATTTATCGCGGTACTAACCCACTAAGAAATAAATGCTAACTAAGGTTTTTTTATTTAAAAGTTACTTACATAACAGGGATTGTTCCAGGGGAGGAGGAGAAAAGGAAGGAGAAGGACGGAGAAGCAGAGAGCAGGACCGTGGAGAGCATGAATGATCCGTGGAGAGAAAGAACGATCTGCGCCGCAGCGAGCAGGAGCAGTCACAACCGTGGAGAGCCGGAGCAATCCTAACCGCGCAGAGCAGGAGCAATCCATGGAAAGCACGAACAATCCGTGGAACAATCTGCACAGCAGAGCGAGAGCAGTCCCAGCCAGACGGTCCTTCCTACCCCATGCCACTTCCGTCTTCTGGTGCATCCTTCTTTCGTCGTTTCCCCCGAGTCAACCACTCTCTGACCAGCTCAGCACTCCGGCGCAGTTTTTCTGCGTAGCTTCGGATTTCCCACTACATCTCCCCCTTCTGTATAAATAAGAGGGTTATAAACTAAATATAAAACTACATAATATAGGGATCGTCATAAGGCAGTGTCTGGGGAAAAGAAAGGTACTAACATAATTGAGGTCAAACTACCACTAACAAACAACAAATACAAGGTGCAATTTAATGTCTAAAGTGTTGATACGAGGAAATGAACAGGGATTGCTTCAAGGCTGTTTATCTCGAACAATAAAGTTCTAACACCTGAGTGTCCTTGCTGAGATGTGAAGTAATAACAACCTCAACTATCCAGTCTTCAACACCATCAAGACCTGAAAAGGAAAATATATACCTGAAGTTGGAAGCATGATGAAGTAACTTCCAAAATTTAGGAGAAGACAATGACAGTTAACTACCTGGACAGTCATCCACCACTTCACTGTACAACGGCAGCATCCATCCTTGTGGCTACAGGCCTATGATATCTGACAAGTCTCCATAGAAGCAGGGCATTTTTCTGTAGGACCATCTTATCTTGTCTAGGCAGGCTTCAGCAGTCTCTATCCTTCATCCTGCTCGTCCATTTCGGATAGTGAGCATGCTGACAGCAGTCAGGGCAAGTGCCGTTCTTTGCCCCTCAGGCCATTGTTTGCCAAACAAGACAATCTCTCTTTGCAAGACGTCTGTGATGCTCAACACCACCTTGAGAAAGGAACGGTGATGCCAGGAGTTGTCATGTCTCTCAAGGCCAAATTCGAGATAACAAAATCTTGAATGCCATATTCTCTCTGTCTATGAAGTGGTTGAAGATGCCTATCTACCTGGTATAGTCTAACATGTTTCCGAAAAGCCTATTAGGTGGCAAATCTGAGTAACCATAATCTGCAATCCCAATCAACCAAGAAAGTGAAGTTAACATTGTAAAAATAGGCATTCCAAAATGAGTGTACAGCTCCTCCATAATAATTTCAAGTATAACAATCTTATGAATATTGACCAAAATACACATTTTGTATCAAAAGACAACAATATCCTAACTATATATTATTATACAAAATATCTAAACAGAGTTATATGAAACAATTTGTGTATATGTTACAACAAATGTTATGACTAGCATAAATAGTTAGAGGTACAAATTGCATTATGGAAATGGCAATGTACTTAATACACATAAATGTGCAAAATATTTTAAACAGAGGTAGACACGTGTAAATTAAGGCAATTATACATTCAGCTTTGTAGCAATATACATATTATCTCAATCAAACATATAGATTGATTTCCCATTTGTATCAATATACAAACATTTGTACCATGGCGATTCATTTTTCATACATCCTTTGGTTAATAGTTGTTTGCAAGTATAATGATCTCCTATCTATTCCCTTTTCCTTCTCTCTCTCTCTCTCTCTCTCTCTCTCTCTCTCTCTCTCTCTCTCTCTTTGAAATTCCTACATCTATAATATCATTCTATCCTCTACCCAAGATTAACTTATAACCATCATATCAAAATGATAATTGACCATAACCCTCCCTTGGATGACCAACTTATCGGGAAAGGGACGTAGTTCTTTCATTAAGTTGCTTCATGCTGGCCTGTGGGCGATGGTATCTCTGTGGGGTCCTGTAAACTAAACAATGGTTAAGTCCTAATGAAGTAACTGTAAACATATATATAACCATTCCACAAATGTCTAAAACCATTCTCATCGTACTGAGTGAGTCCATCTGAAATTCTTGTTAAAGATATGATATGAAACTATCTTACAACTGTCCTGATTGGTCTATACCTCAAAAGTGATCACTGAGTGACATACAGCAGGTTCCTTCTTTCTCTGTCTCAAAGGTCTTTCATTTTCTGCTTTTTTTTTCTGGTGGGGGCCCCATCTTCCTTCTGGATGCCTTGGAGAGTGCTGGTAGGAGAAATTGTTTTTTATAGTGGGGAATTCAATGAATATTATTAACTGAAGATATTGAACCATCAGAAAGAATTGTGTGCAGACAAGATTTTTAGATTAAGAGAGTAAGAAAAGCAGAAAGAGGTAAGATTTAAGATTTAAAATAAAAGTGAGATAATATTGGTCCTTATATATTTCATCTATTTTTCTGTCTCACCTCAGGTGGCTTTTCTGATGTAAGACAGAGTCTCTAAAGTTTTATTTACCAATACGTTTGGGTTTAGAGAGGGAGAAAGCCACTTGCTCCACCCCCAAAGCCAGCCTTTTTTGTTACCAAACTAGGACCTCCTTTATATACATAAATACATAATCATTAGATATAGATGTACAGTTGTGAGAATAGAGAAATTACCCTTAGCACCTGTCAGTGTCAGGTGTCCTTGAAACCCCCTGTAGTCCTTATAACGTTTCAGAAGTCTGAGCATTCAGCATCCTTTTAGCTTTGTGAAGAGGGTTGTATCCATTCTTCTGTAAAAACAAAATTAAGACCCTGCCCCACCTTAGTTAAATAAATGTTCCTTTTCACATATTCAATTGTCTTATCAGTAGACGAGCCATTACTCCTTCTCCTTAGGAGGATTTTCCTTTTCGAATCGGTTCTTTATCAGTCTTGTTGGTACCCATATTTTCTCTTTTCCTGTGGAAACAAAAGCAAAACCCCTACCCCAAAGAAGCAATGCCTTGACTTCCATTCTGAAGTTAGTACATCCTTGAAATAAACAGGTTGATTCAACTCAGAAGTCCTTTCTATTACCCCGTGTCTCTCTGCAGCTGAAGTTCCTTTCTCATCATTATTAAGAAAGTTTAATGTCAACAAGGCACTATGTAATCTCTCCCTAGGTTTTTTCATACCGCCTTTCTGTTTATGAAGCATCTTTTTCAAGGTGCGATGGGATCTTTCCACAACTGCTTGTCCAGTGGGATTGTGTGGTATCCCAGTAAGGTGCTTTATCTCATAATATCCAAAAATCTGCTTCATTTTTTGGGAAACATATGCTGGAGCATTGTCAGTCTTAATTTGACTGGAATTCCCAATATGGCCATGGCTTCCAGAAGATGAGTGAGTACTGCATTAGCATTTTCAGAACTCAGGGTGGTAGCCCACTGCATTCCTGAGTAGGTGTCAATGGTATGATGAACATATTTCATCTTACCAAATTCTGGGAAGTGAAACACATCCATCTGCCAAATCTCATTGCTCCTTGTACCCTTAGGATTACTCCCAGCGGGTAAGAATGGTTGATTGTAAAGGGAATACTTGTCACACTTTTGCAAAATTTCCTTGGCTTGATGCCAAGTGATGGGAAAACTCTTCTTTAATCCCTTGCTATTGACATGATGCTTCTTGTGAAACTCTGAGGCTTCTACCACATTTCCTATCAATAACCGATCAATCTCATCATTACCCTGTGTTAAAGGGCCAGGAAGGCCTGAATGAGCCCTGATATGTGTTATATACATAGGATGTGTTCTATTTCTGATGATATCCTGTAGCTGTACAAACAAAAAGGTTAATTCTGTATCATCAGGAATAAAGTCAGCAGTTTCAATATGAAATACAACTCCTTCTGCATAATGAGAGTCAGTTATCAGGTTAAGAGGTCCAGTAAAATCCAATAACACCATAATAATGGCATACAGTTCTGCCTTCTGAACAGAATCATGAGGACTCTGTGTCACCTTACTGAAGTTTTCTGATTTATAACCAGCCTTTCCTGTTTTATTTACATCAGTAAAAAATGTAGGAGCTCCAGAAATAGGTTTATCCTGTCCCACATGGGGGAAAATCCAATTAGTTTTCTTTATAAACTGAATCTTTTTGCTTCGGGGATATTTATTATTAATCTCCCCCAGAAAACCACTACAGGCCTTTTGCCAAGGTTCATTGTCTGCTCATAATCGATCAATTTCCTCATTGGTCAAAGGTACAATAATTTCTGCCGAATCCTTTCCAGTCAATTGTCGAAGCCTGAATTTTCCTTTGAAGATCAGATCTGAAATCTTTTCAATGTATGTTTTCAGTTTTTTATTTGGTCTATGTGGCAGAAATATCCATTCTAATATAATATATTCTCTTTGCATTATGACTCCTGTAGGGGAATATTCAGAAGGCAAAATAACCAGGATGCAGTCAAGGTCTGAGTCTATATGGTTAACATGTGCTTCTTGTAATCTCTTTTCCACCAATGCTAATTCTTTCTCAGCTTCAGTAGAGAATTCCCTGGGACTGTTCAGATCCTTATCTCCATCTAAAGTTTTGAACAAATGAACCAGTTCATATTTTTTAATACCAATAACTAGTTGTATGTGGGTGATATCCCCTAACAGTTTCTGAAAATCATTAAGTGTCCTTAATCTGTCCCTCTTAAGTTGTACCTTCTGAGATCTAATTGTTTGCAAGCCTATTTTATATCCCAAATAATTGATAGAATCACCTCTTTGTATCTTTTCAGGGACAATGTGAAGTCCCCAATCAGGCAACACCTTCTTCACTTCTTCAAACAGTCTTTCTAAGGTGTTTATGTCTGGGTCCGCTAACAATATATCATCTATATAATGGTAAATGGTAGATTGTGGGAATTGTTTGCGTATCACTTCTAATGGTTGTCGGACAAAATATTGGCATAGGGTGGGGCTATTCAACATCCCTGTGGAAGGACCCTCCATTGGTATCTTTTTACTGGGTGGGCATTATTGAAAGTAGGTATAGTGAAAGCAAACTTCTCTTTATCTTGTTCTTGTAGAGGTATGGTTAAAAAAAAAAAAAAAAAACAGTCCTTCAGATCCATAACTACAATAGGCCATCCTTTAGGTAGCAAAGAAGGTAAAGGTATTCCAGACTGTAAGGTGCCCTTTAGGCTGGATCACCTTATTAATTGCTCTTAAATCTGTCACCATTCTCCATTTCCCAGATTTCTTTTTGACCACAAATATGGGGGAATTCCATGGGCTGGTTGATTCTTCAATATGCTGAGCTTGTAACTGCTCCTGTACCAATTGTTCTAGGGCTAGCAATTTCTCCTCTGTCAAAGACCATTGTTGGGCCCAAATAGGTTTGTCTGTAAACCATTTCAAAGGCAGGGCTGTTAGTGTCTTTGGGGTGCCTGCAGCTTTGAAACTGCGTTGTTGTGCAACCTGAATAACCAGCGGCTTTCAAGGCCATGATTGGGTCTTTGGTTGATATTTAAGCCTGGAGGGATCTTAATTTGAGTGTTCCATTGTTGTAGTAGGTCATGACCCCATAAGTTCACTGCTATGTTGGCCATGTATGGCTTAAATCTTCCTCTCTGTCCTTCTGGTCCTATGCATTCGAGCCATCTCACACTCTGTTTTACCTGAGACAATGTCCCAATACCTAAAAATTGAACGTCTACCTCCTTCAGAGGCCACCTGGGGTGCCATGCCTGTGGAGTTATGATCGAAACATTGGCTCCTGTGTTGACTAAGCCTTGCATAAAAATGTTGTTTATTCTTATTGTCAACTTTGGTCTTTACTCATTTATGGAGGTCTGCCAAAATATGCATTTTATCGGTTTACTGGATACCATCAACTTCTCTTGTAAAGGCGATCTATTGTCTATGGCTACATGGTCTACTGTTTCAGGCTTGGGATTTGTTACTCATCCTGAGGAAACTGCTCTTCCATTGTGACTGGATATGACTGAACCTTTTTTGGCTTGGAGGTCTGAATCTTACATTTCCCGATGTTAAAAGCTTGCCATCTATGTCTCTTACAGATCTACACTCATTTGTCCAATGTCTGCCTTTGTTACATCTCCTACATAGTCCAGGAGGTAGTGGCCTTCTGTTTAAGTCACTCCTGGGATTGGGATAATTCCCATATATGCCTTGCCTACAATTCCTCTTTATATGGCCTGGCTTACCACAATTGAAACAAATAATGTTTTGATTTCT
>PVIH01003201.1:0-28159 GCA_004025045.1 Sigmodon hispidus | reverse complement strand
ATTACTGGCATGATCAATTTCTTACATGTCATATTAGCATTATCAAAGGCCAAAGAGAGTATCAATTGTTTCTGAACTTCTGAATCTGACACTGCTCTATTTACAGCTTGAGTCAACCTCTGTAAGAAGTCTGTTAGACTCCTTCGGACCTTGTTTAATCTGAGTATATGACTCAATTCTCTGTCCTGGGTCTAAAACCCTTTCCCAAGCATTTAAGGCAGCAGTATGGCATAGCAACAGATCATGGTCCTTATAAGTAGCCTGAACTGATACATCAGCAAACTGGCCTTCCCCAAGGATTTGGTCCTTGGGGATTGTAACATTCCCAGTTTGATCTTGAGATTCCACGGCTTTAGCCTCTTCCCTAAACCAATTCCTCCACTGCAAGCTTTGACTATAGTTCAACACTGCGGTTGCCAAATTCTTCCGGTCATCAGGAATTACCCAATACTGTGCTGACCATGAATTTATGTATTGCTTCACAAAAGATGATTGTACGCCATATGTCACTATGGCTTCCTTTATTGTTTTTAGATCCTTCATGTGGATTTGTTCATAAGTATATTCCACGTTGTCTGAAGCCCTTCCACGTGATTGTGAATTTTGGTCTCTGCCACAACTGGGAATAGAGTTGGAGTAGTAGGGGGTAGTCCCCTCATTGTAACCACTCTAAGTGGGGCACCTTCCCTACTGCAGCATCTTTTAAGAGGGGGCTCTGGGTTGTCTTGAGCAGATGTTGCCTCAAAATCCTTTTCTAAAATCTCCATATGACCCTCATGGTCTTGTAACCTAGCAGTAATGGTCTTTTCCAGTGTTTTAAAGTCCTCTATAAATGACCTCTCCAACAATTTTATAGAGTGGAAAATTCTCTCATTCCCCACATCTACACATTCTAGTACTTTCTGATCCAGTTTCCTAAATTTTTCATCAATATAAGCTCTGTATTCCTCTCTAATCAATGTAGACCTCTCCTCTATGGACGCAATGAGCTTCTTAATTGTCTTAATATGTTCATCCATGTCACACATCTTAGCCTCAAACCCCCTATGGGGAATGTGTTCATCTCTATGCTGGGATCCTTTAAAATAGGTAGGTATAAAGTATATTATCATACAAAAAAGCAAAACAGCTCCTGGGTTGAGATAGCCTCCAAATGCATAATCCCGAAAATAATCCTCTATCACCATTGTGAAAAAAATGGGTAAAATTCTTAACATTTATTTGGTCAGACATTTTGAAAGAAAAGAAAAAAAGAAAAAAAATACCTTACTCAGATGTAATGAGGACTTACAGCCAGCAGATGTCGCAATTGCAATCAGCAGCGGCAGTAAAGGTGCCCGAAGGGATTCCTCGTGCAGCCTTTGTTTCCCAGCGCAGATTCGCACGTGGCTGGGAGCAAGTCCTGAAACCAAAATAGCCGCTCGTTCGGAGGCTGAGGAACCCAGCCGGGTTCCGTGGAGTCAGCACCATGTTGGGCCACCAATTATCACGGTACTAATCCACCAAGAAATATATGCTAACTAAGGTTTTTTTATTTAAAAGTTACTTACATAACAGGGATTGTTCCAGGGGAGGAGGAGAAAAGGAAGGAGAAGGACGGAGAAGCAGAGAGCAGGACCGTGGAGAGCACGAACAATCCGCGCCGCAGCGAACAGGAGCAGTCCCAACTGTGGAGAGCCAGAGCAATCCTAACTGCGCAGAGCAGGAGCGATCTGTGGAAAGCACAAACAATCCGTGGAACGATCTGTGCAGCAGAGCAAGAGCAGTCCCAGCCAGACGGTCCTTCCTACCCCACGCCACTCGTCCAGCGATGCACGTTCACTTCCATCTTCTGGCGCGTCCTTCTTTTGTCATTTCCCCTGAGTCAATCATGCTCTGACCAGCTCAGCACTCCGGCGCAGTTTTTCTGCATAGCTTCGGATTTCCCACTACAAATATTTATTGAGGGGTTATATAAACACTTATTGATACAAAGTGAACCCCGAGATGATTTTTGGAGAGTGGAACTGTTCCACACTAGATGACTGATCTGCTCCCGGAGAACACAGGAACAAAACAGGAAGCATGGCAATCTTAAGTAACCATGACCTGTAATTTTTATTATCTTAAAGACTGAAGCTTATATTGTAAAAATAGGCAATCTATAAATGGGTGTATAGTTTTGGGATAATGGCTTTTAAATATGATGATCAGATAAACATTAAACAAAGGTAAATGTATAATGTAAAATAACAATAGTATCAAATATATGTTATTATATAAAATATTTAAACAGCGGTATACAAAATATATTAAACAGAAATAGAATATATGTATATGTTATGATTAGTGATTAGTATAATTATATATTATGACTAGTGTAATTAAACAGAGGTAGAAATTGTATAGTGGGAATAATAATAATATGCTTAATATGTATTAATGTGTAAAATATTTTAAACAGAGGTGTGTGTAAAATATGGCAGTTATAGATTCAATTTTATATTAATATGTAAATTATCTCGGATGTATAAAACAATTTTAGAATTTAATTTGTATTTAATATAAATTATTTTAAATATGCATAAAAAATAACTTTACACTTGTATTAATATATAAATATTTATGTCAGTGTAAATTGCCATAGGCTTATGTTCGGCTAACAATTGTTTGTAGATAGATATAATAATTTATCTATATTTGTTTTAAATTTTTGTGTGTGTGTATGCCCCAAGTTTAAATAAGGTCTGGCCATGCCTTATTCAGAGTCCTGATACCCACAAAATTATGCCTCTAAGCTTCCCTTAAAAAAATACCAAAATCCCCCTACAAAGTTGGCAGTCATCAAACTATTTGCCAAGTTTTATTGAAAAAAAATATTCCCATAAATAATGACTAAGGAAATCTTTGTCAATCTCACTGTACAAAAGATCTTTCTGTTGCTTACCAGTATTGCTTCTTGGTTTGCACGTTTCTTCCCAAAGTTTATGTGTTGGAAATTCAATCACGTAATTCCATTGTTAGTATGAGGGGATGTGGCTTCAGGACACAACTAAGATTCAATGAAACCACATTGGCATTTGTGACTTTAGAAGAAGAAAGAAGAGGAGAAGAAGAGCGGGGAGGAAAGTGGAAGAGAAGAAGAAATCTCAGCTAACATGCTACTACCCTATCTCAACATGTAATTACTTCTGCTATCTCATGACATGGTCAAAATATGCTCACTACAGACACACAGCAGTTTCAGGCCTTGTTTTGCTCACTGCATACACACAGCAGTTTCAGGCCTTGTGTACCTTTTTAGAACCAAGAGCTAAATTAACTTCTTTCCTTTAGAAACCACTCAATTTGTGGTATTTTGAACTAGGACAACTACTACAATTAACTTTTAGAAATATGAAGTGAAATTAAAGTCTCAATGAGAAATTACTTCATATCCATTAAGATGACTATGATCAAAATGTGAACAATAACAAATGTTCATAGAGATGTGACAAAACTATATTCACTTTATGTGTTGCTGGTTAGAATGTTGTAAAATGGTTTTCTGGGGTTGGTCATTGTATATTTTTACAATTAGATCAAGAAACAACAATGCACTACCAATTTCAAAAAGGAGAAAAAAATTGAAAGTTTGTACAATAAAGAAATTTTGAAAAGTAGTCATTTTCACTTGATCCTAACATGCTATAATACACACATATTAGAATAATAGATAATTGTTGTAGAAGATTTCTGGATCCATTTGGGCGAAAAGTTTGGACCTTGCCCAAGGCGGCTTTTCCCCCAAAGAAATGAAGCAGATGCTTAAATTAATTTCATACTGTTTGGCCTATGTCTTAAGCACATTACTAACTAGCTCTTTCATCTTAATTCAACCCATTTCTAGTATTCTACCTGCCATGTGGCCTGGCCCGTGACTCACCTGGATTCCTTACACGGCTCTTCTTCAGGGGTCAGATGGAGACTGACTAACTCTGCCCTCCTTCTACCTGTCTCTCCTCTGATTATCCACCCACTTCTATGGTGCTCCACATAGGCCAAAACAGCTCCTTTATGTACAGCATACAGAGAACATTTCCACCACAGATAATATCTCATTAATAAGAATTTTTGTGTTTTATGTTGAAGTATTTTTTAAATTTGTGTGCTGAAGGGATGACTCAGTGGGTAAAAGAGCTTGTTATTCTTCCAGAAATCTAGAACTTACTTCCCAATGTCCACAACCATTCCAACTGCAGAGGATCCAATGCCCTCTTCTGTTACCTGTGGGCGCCCACATACACATGGCAGAGAGTCATCTACATGTATATACACAAATGATAAGTAAAAATAAATCTTGTGAAAATATTGGTCACTCAGTAAAAGTTTAGTAATTTCCTTAAAAAGTTAAAAAAAAATGTCATACAACCTGGTACTACAATGTTAGTGTTTACCCAAGCTAAAGAAAACATGTCTACATGCTAATGCACTCCAGCCTAATTTGTGATATGGCCAATATCTGAAACACTATGCTTAGATATCAGCCAATGAATTAAATTATGTGTGGAGTGAGTGGATAAAAAGTGTATATGATGTGATAGCAACAGCTGGTCAAAATAATGAACTCCTAACTCTCCTTCTTCTCAGAAATACACCAAATAAATATCTTCACAATTCATTTCCCTCAGAAAGAGTGTCAATATCAGTTTAAATGTTTTTGGGTTTTTTTTTTTTTTTCCAATAGTGATATAAGGGAAGAAATCCTCGAAAATCAGGCCAATTTCTGACTATAGAGATGAAAGTTGGCTCATCACACATAAAACTTTAGTTATAAAGTCACTGGTGACTTGGGTAACAGTTCACCAATTCTGTGAGGGGAGTGACCACATACACGTCACTCTAGACTATAATACAAAGTGACTTTGTGTATATATGAGAGCACTTCCAGGGATTTATATATTAAAAGTTAGTGCAGAAAAGGGGATTTTTTTTTAAGTAATCCTAACCCTAACCCTAACCATAACCATAAAAGGGTTTCATAAGAAGTTCCTCCAGTGTCTACTTGGTAGTTTGGCTTTAATTAATTTGCAGAGGGGAGTTAAAGGCATGCACAAATACTGACTTGCTGGCAGCTGGAGAGGCATTTGTCAAATACCACAAGTTCCAGTTTCTATAACCTTTACCAGAGGAATTCAAATTAATCTTACAGCTCTGAAAGCAAAAGGGAATACCATTTTTGTACCTCTTTACACTGGAAAGTAAAAATGTAGGTGTAGGCAAGAATATACTTATTTCCAGAAGTTTGGCGCCTCAGAGCAACAACAACAACAAGGAAAGCCAGAACAGAGACACACATCTCCATTGACTCTCTGGAAGTGATTTATGGCACACAGTGGTCTTTGACCACCTGGACACTAATAGACATGAATCAGGAGACAAATGAGGGTGAATAAGCAATAGCTCTCTGGCAATCTGAGTCTACAGAACTCAATAGCTAATTATTTTTTCCTCAGATGGACCCAAAAGATAAATATGAGTCCATTTTTATTGGAAAGGGGTGGCTATCATAAATTTCTGTTACTACATAGATTCTACTCAAGGGACTAATTCCTTAACATTTTTCTTTCTGAGAGTAGAGGGGACTTTGGATTTCAAAATGATTCAAACTTGCAAGGAGGAAAATCAAACAAAACAAAACAGTGCTCTGTATCAGGTCTATTTCTAGTATATTTGTCCCTGGGATCTGAAATTATAGCAGGAATGTAAATGTATACATTTGTCCCAGATGCACCAGTTCTGGAGGAGAGTGGAAGATAAATACCTATATTCAGCCGCACTGTGAACATAGAACTATAGTGAGATCATATATACCAACATACCACTAGCCATGTTTAAGCTATGCCTAGAACATCTGGATCCTACCTTAGCAGTCTCCAGTTGCAGATAGGATGTGATACACTCTGAACTTCAAATAGTCTCCCAAACAGACAACAGTCTCAGAAAACAAAAAGATTTCAGAGGCACCCCACACCTTCCTTTACATGAGTAGGTAAGGTTCTCCTGTCAGCAGAGGCTGGTCTGACATGATAAAGAGAGTTCATTGCCTTACCAAATATGCAGAAAGCAATAAAATGAATCAAGAAAATGAAGAGGCTGTGAAATTTATTCCAAACAAAATAAGATGACTCTCCAAAAACACCAGAGGAAGATAGACTTATATAATCTATTCAGTGGAGAATTAAAAACAATAGCCAGAAATATGCTCACCAAGATCAAAATGGCAAAGTAAGAATAATCAGAGAATTCCAAGACAGATAGGAATTGTTAGAGTATCAGACAGAAACTACAAAGCAGAAGGATATTATAACTGAAATGCAGATTTAAAAGAAGTGCTCAATAGTGTATTAGACTATGTAGTAGAAAGGATAAGTGAACTGGTCCCTGGAAATCTCCCAATCAGAGGAGGAGAGAAAAAAAAGAGAAAGCAATGGAAAACAGTGATAGTAGTTTAAGAGATTTGCAGGATTCCAGCTAGCAGAACAGTTTATGCATTATTGGTATGCCACAAGAAGAAAGTGAGAATGAAAAGTTATTTTAAAAATTACGTCACAAACCTGAAAAAGAAAATGGGAAGCCTATAGGATATCAAACACAACAGATTCAAATAGGAACACATCTAGATACCTTAAAGTCAAACTGTCAAAAGTTAAAGGCAAAGAGACAATGTTGAGAAAAGCAAGAGAAAACAAATTGCTACAGATAAAAAAAATTCTCCCTAACTATTCTAAACTGTTAGTGGATTTTTCAGCAGAAACTTTGAAATCCAGAAGAGAATATGATGAGATACTCAAAGTTGTAACAGTAAAACAATAGAATAAAAGGGTAGATAAATTAATCTACACTGAAAGGGGGATATGGATTTGATAGGACTGAATCTATTTACAAAAAGCAACTACTAGTTTTAAATATTTTACATTGGATTAAATTTTTGTGTATTGTATAAAAGTTGCATATATTGATACAAAGTTGAGATTATTTTGTTAGAATGTACTGTAAATATATTTCTACTCTTATTCAATGAATTGTATCTATACAGCTCATCTAACAATGTAATAAAAAATTGCTAGCCCTTGAAAGTTATTATTATCAACTAATTAGGATATAAAGAAATGCAAGTTAGTAGTTAGTAATTACAATGAAATTTATAGTAATATTAGATATGTTTCAAGGTCAAACAAACACATATTTTAGATAGATAGGTGGTCATCTTCAGATACTTCAGAGATCTACAGAATATGGCATTTAAGATATTTTAATAACATAAGCTATGTTTTTTTATGACATTGGGACATGTCAGTTCTTGGAAGCATAAACCTACTTCAGAGATGATGGGTGTGGTGATATATTTTATATATATTTTTAAATTTCTAAAGAAAACTAACTGGATTCTTCTTCTTGTTGTAGGAGATAAACCAATTTCTGGAGCCCCTACATTTTATACCAATGCAAGTAGATTACAAATAAGAAAATGTAAGTAAAGTGGCTCAAAGTCCTTATAATTCTGTTCAAAATCCAGAATTATATGCTATCATGATGGTATTAATAAATTTTACCAAACCTCTTAAAATAGTCACTGACTCTCAGGATGAAAAAAGAGTTATTATATACATTAAAACTGCTGATTTTATTAATGATGAGTCAAATTAATTCCATTATTCCATTACAATAATCAGGAATAGGAATCATCCTTTTTATATAACACACATTTGATCCCATATGTGTCTGCCAGATCTTTAGCACAAGGTAATGATGAAATTGATAAATTATTAATAGGAAATATGCTAGAGGTCTCAGAGTTTCATAAAAAACATCATTTCAATAGCAAAAGATTATAAAAAGGGATTAAGGGTGTTGGTCCCACTCCCTGGCTTTCCCTGTGCTGGGATTAAAGGTGTGTGTGATTGACTCAGCTGTTTATCCTTGTATTCAAGGATCAAGTATTTCCTGAGCTATCTATCTGCCTAGGATTTGACTGTGTAGTCTCTCTGATATCCCAGGATTTATTAAATATCTACAAATATCCACAGCAACCAAAGGTCAGATTTGGACTACAAACTGCACAGGACAATTTCAAGGTGGCTAGATGAGATGAATCAGCTTCACAAACTACTCTAGCCAGGACTTCAGACAATCCATGTACTTTCCTGTTATGCAGAGACTGGACAACAAATGATACAAATATTTATTTCAAAACTTGACAATTAACAAACCTTTCTTTTTTAGGATCCCCTAAAGAAACTCTCACCCCCAGATGGCAGGAAGTAAATTTAAGGACACAGTGCCCACATTCCCAAGAAATGGTGTGGGTAATGTTTGATCTATCAACGGGTTATGGATGGTTGTCATTGTTGAGGGTAATTGGTTAAAAATTGTTATTGGTTATGGTTAGAAAAAAATCTAAACAAGAGAGATTAGATTCAGGGTTCTTGTTTTAAAAAAGAGAAAGAAAAAAGGAAATAAAGATAGGATAAGATATTAGAGTAGATTACTAAATCTACTTTTAGAAAGTAATTTCCATTTTTAAATGTTTTACATTAGATTCAATTTTTATATATTGTATATAAATTGTGTATATTGATATAAAGTTGAGATTAATTTTGTTACTGTACATATATCTCTATGCTAGTTCATCTAACAATACAAATTACTAGTCCATGAAAGTTATTATTACCAAGTAATTAGGATATTAAAAATGCAAGCTAGTAGTTAGACAATAGAATCAAACTTACAGTCATATTAGATATGTTTTCAAGGTCAAACAGATATATTTTAGATAAACAAGTCTTTAAAAACCTCAGAGATCCATAGACTATGGCATTAAAGGTATTTTTTTTAAATAACCTTTTGTTGTTCTTTCTTTAAACTTTATTTATTTACTTATTTGCCTTGGTGTTTGCCTGGAACTGGAACTACGGACATTTGTTAGCTGCTATGTGGGTGCTGGGAATCGAACCCGGGTCCTCTGGAAGAGCAGAGGGTGCTCTTAACCACTGAGCCATCTCTCTAGCCCACATTAAAGGTATTTTAATAACATAGGTTTTTATTATTTTTATGCTAATGGGATATCTGCTCCTGGCAGTACCAATCTCCTTTAGAGAAGATTATGAACATCAAAGAAACACTTCAGTATGGAATTGACTTTTTTGTGACAAAAGCTAGCCACTGGGCAAGAAAGTACTTTTGTCTTGACTGCTGACAGTATGATGTTCAAAATGGACAAGTAGGAGACACACACACACACACACACACACACACACACACACACACACACACGAAGAATTCCAAACCTTGCCAAGACAAGGTAGGAAGGTCTTTGAGAATATCTTCCTTTACAGAGAAGTCTGTCAGACATGCTAAGCTATAGGCCAAAGACAGATGCTTCAATGATACAACAGAGCCTTGGGTGACTGTCTAGGCAGCCAGCTGTTTCATTTCTTAAATATTTTGGAAGTTGATTGCTTGCCAATGCTGTTTACATAGTTAATATTATTTCCTTCTTGGGTCTCTGAGTGAACTGAAGATGAGATAGTTATAGCTCTCTAGTGACAGTTTTAGAAAAGAAACTTACTTAGGAGATAAAGTGTATAAGTTTGAGAGACATCAAAATATAGTTTTTAGTTAGTAATAAAAGTTAGATAGGAAGTGAATTAGGTATATTTCTTTGAACTCACCAAAATAGTATAAATAATAGAATATTATCTTTGAATTTGTCAATTGTTAACAAACTGGGCATTACTCATGTAATTATTGTTTGTATATATTGTATATAATTATTGTACCTATTGTATATGGTTTTATTTATATTAATTATAACCTTCTTTTTTATTTTTTACACAAAGGGGGATATTTGGTGACATATTATATATTTAATAAAACCAGTCTGGAATATCAAAGAACAGATCCACCTACTGTTAAGCCAGGAGGGTCACATAGTGATAATTTGTGCCTTTAATCCCAGCACAGGAAAGATCTGGGAGTCCTGACCTATTCCTTCAATCCCATAACTCCACAGACAGAAATCATTTTGTGTTTCTGTGAGTTAAAAGCTTAACTAACAAATAGTAGTAGCTCACACACCTTTAATCTTCACTCTAGAATATGGTGGAGAGTTGAACCCAGAAGTGAAACAACTGGATGAAAAAGTTATTTAAGGCAGGCATAGAAAGACAGAGATTTATTCTGTAGAAGCGATGAGGAAGAAAGGCTGAGGAAGCTGGAAGATAGCTTTGACCTTGAGAAATCAGTTGGGTGAGATTTGACTGTGGTCCATTTTCTCTCTCTGATATTCCAGCTTTTCACTGATATTTGGCTCTGAGTTTTCACAATTAAAATTCAAGTTACAGATGGGCATTGAAGAAACTCCAGATCAAGTTTATTTTCTTTGTAACAAGAGTTAGCCACTGATCAAGAAAGTACTCTGGCCTCAACTGTCGACAGTGTGATGTCAAAATGGGACAAGAAGGACACAGACAAAAGGTCTGCTGAACTTTGTCAAGGCAAAGTAGGTCAGACCTTCAGAAAATTCTGCTTCACAGATAAGTTTGCCAGTTATGCTATGCCTGTAGGCCAAAGATGGATGATCCAATTTTGCAGAGGATCCTTGGGTAACTGTCCAGGAAGTCAGCTGTTTCTGTCATTTCTCACATTTTTGTAAGTAACTTGCTTGTGCTTTCTGCTTACTTAGTTAATAATATTTCCTTTTCCAGTCTCTGAGGGAATGGAAGACTAGATAATTATAGTTTTTCTAGTTGAAGATTCAGAAAAGAAACTCACTGAAGAGATGTAAAGTGTATAACTTTGAAAGACAACAAAAGATAGTTTTAGGTTGGTAATCCAAGTTAGATAGAAAGTGAATTAGGCACAATCTTTTGGACTCACTAAGATAGGATATATAATATAATATTTTCTCTGAATGTGTCAATTGTTAATGGACTAGACATTACCAATGTAATTATTACCTGTATATATCATATATAGTTATTGTATTTATTGTAAGTAGTTTTTCTTATATAAGTTATAACCTCTTTTATTTTTGACAAAAAGGGAAAATTTGGTGATCTATTATGTATCAAATAAAGATTGCCAGAAGATCAGAGTACAGAGCCACAGAGTTAGCCATAGAGGTCAGGCAGTAGTGGCAAACAACTTAAATCCTAGTACTTGGTAGGCAAAGGTAGAGATCAGTCTGGATCTCTGTGGGTTCAAGGCCAAACAGAGCCAGGCAGTGATAGCACTAATTCCAGCACTAGGAATATTGAAACAGGAAATGACATGGCTGGGCAGAAAAAGGAATATAAGGTGATATGAGACAGGAGTTCACCTTTGTGCTTCCCTTCACTTTCCTTACTCATTCTGATGATTCCTGGAGACTGGATCTTCCCCTTTGGGGTGAGGAGTTAGCAAGGCAAGAAGTTTCTCTAGTGGCTTGTTCCTCTATCTCTCTGATCTTTTAGCATTTATCCCAATATCTTGTTTCCATTATTTTATTATAAGATCAGTTAGGATTCATGCAAGAGTGAAAAGAGCTACTAAGCAAGACTACTCTACTCAGAAATTCTGATTTTCAGAATGGAGAAATGATAAGAATTTTCTGGAGGAAGGGAGGCAGAAAAGGAGGGAGGAAAAAAGAGGGCTCTTAAGTATACAAATTGGCAACTTTAAGACATACAATAAGGGTCTCGAGCGCTGACTCCACGGTGTAGGGCACTGATCTTGCATAGGACACTGGTTTGACTGCCAGCACAAGGTGGCTCATAATCATCTGTGGTAGTTTTAGTGAGAATGTCCTCATATATTTTCATACTTAGTCCCCAGTTGGTGAACTGCATAGGAAGGATTAGAAAGTTTGACTTTGCTGGAGGAGGAATGTTAATAGGAATGGGTTTTGAGGTTTCAAATATCCAGGACCAGTCACAGTGTCTCTCTCTCTCTCTCTCTCTCTCTCTCTCTCTCTCTCTCTCTCTCTCTCTCTCTCTCTCTCTCTGCCTCTCCATCCTGCATGAGATCAGGCTATACAGCTCTCAGCTACTGTTCAAGTACCATGTTTGCTGGATTTTGAGCATGCATGATAATTATAAACTAGCCCTCAAAAGCACATACACAAGCCTCAGATCCAATGTTTTCACTTTTAAAAATAAGTTGCCTTGGTCATGTATGTTTTCACAACAATAAACAGTAACTAAGATACCAGCTATAATTTCAGTTCCTGAGTATCCAACTCTTGCCAGCCTCTACAGGCACCAGGCACACACAAGGTATACATACATGCAGGCAAAATGCTTACTCATATAAAATAGATAAGTAAATAAAAGGCATGAAATATGAAACTACTAATAACAGACAAATCACTGTCACATTCCAATATCTGTAACATTAAGGGCAACAAGCAACTCATTTATGTCTCTAGTGTAATGGTCAAAAAGGCAGAGCTACACAAAACAACCAAAGTAGCAATGATTTGTTTAAAAAAATGCATGTAATGGAAAATGTGACAGCAAAAAATATCTATGTAAGAAAGAGGCAGTGAAAATGTGAGGTTTGTATATGGAAAAGAAAACAATAGCTTTTGTCATCTTTATATTTTTTTCTCTTTTCTTTTTTTTCTTTATTTATTTTGTATTTATCAAGAAAAACAGTAAAATGAATTTAAAATGCTGATAAGTTAACAATAACTAGAAAGAAAATAAAAATCATAAGCATGACTTATCAAGGGTGATAATGCAAATAATTTGCTACACATAAAATTACTTTGTGTTCAGCTTTCCCTCTGATTTTTTTTCATCCCTGTATATCCTTATTCAAGGTCCCTTCCCCCTCCTGCCACATCAGGTCATTTTTTCTTCTCCACAACTCCCCATCCCCTCCCTGGGCAGGCAGCAGACAGTCTCATGGTCCCACTGACCCAATAATGCTTAGTTCAGTCTCTACTCCTGGCAAATCCAGTTTTGTCCCCCCCCCTCAAGAGTGAGTCAGGTGTTCCTATAGGTGTAGTGGGATCCGAAGGGTCAGTCCAGGGTGTTTCTGATCCCAAGCTGTTCAGTGGTTGTGGTTTGCAGCTTGGGCATGCTTGGTTTTTTCCTTGTTTGTTTGTTTAGAGACCACTAATGAGTGAGTACATCCCCTGCTTATCTTTCTGAGTTTGTGATACCTCCCTCAGGAGGATATTCTCCAAGTCCATCCATTTGCCTGAAAATTTTAGGATATCATTTTTTCTTACTGCTGAGTAGTATTCCATTGTGTAGATGTACCACAGTTTGTTAATCCATTCTTCAGTTGAGGGGCATCTAGGTTGTTTCCAGGTTCTTTCTATTACAAATAATGCTGCTATGAACATAGTTGAGCTAATACCTTTCGAGTGTGAATGTGCATCTTTAGGGTACACACCCAGAAGTGGTATTGCTGGGTCCTTGGGGAGATTGATTCTCAATTTTCTGAGAAACCGCCATACTGCATTCCAAAGTAGCTGAACAAGCTTACACTCCCACCAACAATGGAGGAGTGTTCCCCTTGCTCCACATCCTCTCCAACATAGGCTGTCATCTGTGCCTTTTATCTTAGCCAATCTAACAGGTGGTATTTCAAAGTTGTTTTGATTTGCATTTGTCTGATTGATAAAGATGATGAGCACTTTTTCAAGTGTCTTTCAGCCATTCATAATTCCTTTGCTGAGAATTCCCTTTTTAGATCTGAACTCCATTTTTTGATTGAGTTATTCAAGGTTTTGGGCTCTAGATTCTTGAGGTCTTTATATACCTTAGAGATCGGTCCTCTATCACTTATGTCATCTTTATATTTAAAGTTTGTTCCATTTATGATATTTTATGTTGACCACAATGTAACCAGAAAACAAAACCAAAAAACCCATAATAGATTTTTTTAAACCTAAGGTGCACATAAATTTAAAAGGTAGCAAAGTACACTAGTATAGAGAGACAGCAAAACACCAAAAGGATGATAACAGCTGATTGGTGTTCACCTTTAACCAAGTGGTTGGAGGCAGAATCAGGCAGTTTGTTGGGGGTTTCAGAGGACTATGTTTTAATTACAAGTTAAGCAGGGCTATGGGGAGGTGATGAGAAGAGGAAGAAGAGGGAAAGGGAGGATGCGGAAGAGGAAGAGGAAGAAGAGGAAGAGGAGGAACAGGAGGAAATGAATCACAAAGCAATCAGAAACAGCTACAAAATGGCGCTAGTCATTCCCTACTGAAAACAATCTTAAATATGGGAAGGCCAGCAAGATGGATGAGGCACTGAACCTTGCTTCTGATTCAACTAAAGGAATTTATGTTTAAGGAAGAATGAACAGCACAGCTCCTGCTCATGTGGAGTGATGGGGGAAGAATGTTGGGATGCAGTGAGAATGGAACAAAGAACTTTTGGAACCCAGACACTCCAGATTGTCTTGTTGAAAAGGAATGCTGTCTAGCATTGGCAGCAGAATTATTCCAAGGATGGAACAGTTTGAGTAAAGAAAATCCTCTCCAAATGAAGAAAAATATAGTTGGAGGTTCCCAACAGTCCATGATGGCACCACAGGGCCTTAAGGTTCTTGCTGTTGGAGACTCGCAAAACCCTCACAGGCTGTAAGTACATCTGGCAAGAAGTCAGGGAAAATGTGTGCAGAAACCCAGGTCAGGTAGTGCCTACTCCCACCCCGGTATCTGCTGCCGCTACACAGCAACATTTTATAATTAACTACAAGTGTGTCCCACTTTTACTGCTTATACAGCTCATTCTTCTGTAATGCTGCAAAGGCTCCAACTCTGTACTGTCCTCTAATCCCAATAGGGACAGACTACATGAAAATTATAGTGACTGCATCTTTCATAGTCCCAAGATATTAATATGTGCTCTGGGCACAGTTGCCTTGAACCTACTGTTAGACAAATTCGCCATATCCTCCTGGTATACTTGAGGGACTGCAACTTTGTCCAGTTCTTAGAGACACATCACACAAGAGAAAGGCCATGTATCTACCCTGGGCTAACTGAAGTAGTTACATCATTTTATGGATCATGAAAACTAACATTATGCTACCATAGATTTGTGCGCTATTCTGCATCTTTCCAGGCATGTGACCATGGCACTGCCCCTAGACTGCCATGTAAAGGGACAGATAAAGTCTTTTTTTAAGTCAGGTCTCATTATGTAGCCTTGTCTGGCTGGGAACTCACTGTGTAAACCAGGCTGTAACCAGCCTCTGTTTCTAGAGTGCTAGGATTAAAGGTGTGTGCCATCACACTCAGATAAACTCTACCATGCCAGATATGGCACCATTCCAACCTGGGCCAGTGGAATAGACATACAGCAAGTATCTCACTACTATTGCTTTATGCATCATAGTTTTCTGGGCTACAAGAGTGTCTCTATACTCATGAAATCTCTAGGGACAGACAGACTGTTTGACTACACTACTGCATACAGTACATCCAAAGACATAAACTACAGTAAACAATCTATATAAAGACTTCCCTAAAGCATTTAAGTTGAACAAGAGCCAACATAATCTACCAAAATAACAGCCTAAAGCATATCTTCAGGAGAAAGTCCTTTGTGATAAAAATGATCTTTTATAATAAGTAAAGACAAGAGATCTTCCATATATGCAAACATCTTCATAGGGACATAAGTATTAAAATAAAAAAACAAAAAGCAAGGCAATACAATACCTTGCAGGAGACCACAAACTAATTGAAATTAATGAAATACTTGAACATCAAAAGAAATCTAAGGGAGTTCAATGAAATACATGAGAATAAAGGGAAAATTCAGTGAAATCAAAAAGTAATTTATTATGTCAATAAGAAAGTCAGCAAAAAGATAAAGATAATGAAGAAGAACCCATGACAATATATTTCTTCCTATTAGCATTTGGAACATTCTCTGGAATTGAATTTGTATTAGACCACAAAAATCCACAAATTTTTAAAAGATTGAAATCATACTATATATCTTTTTCTACAATAGAAAAAACCTAGAAAATAACAATGAAGGAATTCTAGAAATCATACAGATACATGGAAATCAACCAGATAGTTTAGAATAAATTATTTGTCATTTTACAATAATGAAAAGGAAAGTTAACTAAAATTATTTAAAAACAATTAAAATGCCCATAAAGTACAATGAAACTGACAGAAAATAGCAAAATAAGTAACTTAAAAGTAATACATGGTCAGCTCATCAAGGTGAACTTGATGCACTTAAATATATAACAGAAGCATTTGGAGAACTGAAAGTTGCTAGACTACAATGCAAGACCATTAAAAATTTCATAGCAGCACTTAAAACTTTGAATAAAGTTCAGAAACATTAGATTTAAGCTACATAAAATGGAACAGACCTGATGGATGTATAGAACAATATACCCTATAACAACAAGATAACTACACATCTGAAGAACACCTAAAAAATGATATGACATGTGACAAAACAAGTCTTAACAAATTTCCAAATATCAAAGCCATATTAAGTATATTTTCCAATCTTTATTATAAAAAAGTAAGATACGGTATCCAAAAATGTCTTGAGCAGAAAATAATAAAGATGGAAATATAATACTACAAGGATTCAAAATAATTTATAAAGCCATAACAATCATTGTGCATCTGTCCCCGCAGCTATTGGACATTTTCAGAACTTCAATAGGCAATGGCTTTGAGTTTAGAAAACGCTTATTTGGCAATCACACATTTGCTAGAAGTTATGGCCATCATGGGAATACTTGTACAAATTAAGACTGACAAATCAAACATTTTTTGCTTATTATAAGCATATTACAGGTATGCCACATAATCCTACAGTGCAAGCAGTCATAAAGAGATCAAATCTAACTCTAAAGAATATGCTAAATAAATAGAAAGGAGTAACAAAGATGCCCAGAAATAGACTATATAATGATTTATTAACTTTGAGTTTTCTCAATGATAATGATATAAGAATAACAGTTGTTGAAAGGCATTGGACTATAGAAAAAACAACTGAGCTAAACAGGCTTTTATACTTCAAAGAAAGTAGAAATGTGTTGACCTCAGAATGAAAACCAGGATATATGTTGGAAATGAGGTTTTACTTTTGTTTCCACAGGTGAGAAAAACATGAATATGAATACCATCAAAATTAGTAAAAACTTGATTTGAACCAGAAAAACTTCTTGATAAAGAAAAATGTCTCATTCATCCATGTGACAATTCTTTAAGTTGAAAGAAAAATTTAAGGGTTGGGGCAGAATTTTGTTTTTGTCTTTACAGAAAACCAG
This sequence comes from Sigmodon hispidus, assembly GCA_004025045.1. Classification (NCBI taxonomy): domain Eukaryota; kingdom Metazoa; phylum Chordata; class Mammalia; order Rodentia; family Cricetidae; genus Sigmodon; species Sigmodon hispidus. Next base: position 10,882 of record PVIH01003201.1, on the reverse strand, counting down.
AAGCACCCATCTTCAAGAAGCCAAAAGACCTTAGACATCTAGACATCTGAAGCAGAAAGGAAGGCTATCCAGAAAATATTTACAAGCAAAGGAATATCAGACCTATTGGTACCAATATACTCTACAGGGTAAAATATCACTGCTTAACATCTATATCTCTTTATTTGTAAGAAAAGCTAAAGTCCCAGTTCAATTATAAATTTAAGTTGGCTTTATAATTGGGGTATGGCTCTCTCCTTCCATAAACCCACACATTCTTGTTAAAGGAAAATGCAAAGTCTCTGTATCATATCAAAAGAGCGACCTGATATGGGACAGAATAAATAAAATAAGGGGCTATTCTAACGTTACTAATCCTATGTTGTATAAATGTTTATATCAAAATGTATAAAACTATATATATATATTTATAACTTTTTGTCATGATATTGATGTTTTATATAGGGTACTAATTAATTCTAGAAAAAAGTCTTTTATCTAGCTTCCTGTACGTTGTGCTGAGTTTTAGACTTTTATCAGTTTTCTGCAGTGAACCATGACAATACCTAATTGTGACCTTTGAATTGTCCAAAAGGAAGAAGGGCCTTCCCTCCAATGATGATTTTACATGGACTATAATAAAGCCATTAAGCTGATAAACACTGACCAAAGATCAGATTTGGACTACATACTTCTCAGGACAGTTTCGAGGTGACTAGCTGAGATGAACCAGCTTCACAAACTACTCTAGCCAGGACTTGAGACAAGCCCTACACTTTCTTGTTATACAGAGTCTGGACAGCAAATGACACAGCTACTTATTTCAGGACTTGACAATAAACAAAATGTTTCTTTTCAGGATTCTCTAAAGATGCTGTTACCCATAGACAGCAGAAAGTAAATTTAAGAACACAATGCCCACATTCCCAAGAGATGGAGTGGGTGGTTTTTTGGTCTTTCAATGGCTTATGGATGATTGCCATTGTTTAGGGTAACTAGTTACAAATTGTTATTAGTTATGGTTAGAAAAAAAGTTAAACAAGAGAGATTATATTCATGGTTCTTGTTTGAAAAAATGAAAAAAGAGGATACAGATATGATAGGATATAAGGGTAGGTTATTGAATCTACTTTTAAAGGGCAATACTAATTTTAAAGATTTTACATTGGATTAGAGTTTTGTATATTGTATAAAAATAGTATATATTAATGAAAAGTTGAGATTAATTTGTGTATCTCTGCTTGTTCAAAGTATTTTACCTATACAGTTCATCTAACAATGTAATACAAATTGCTAGTCCTTGAAAGTTATTAATTACCAACTAATTCAGATATAAAGAAAGGCAAGTTAGTAGTTAAACATTACAATCAAAGTTATAGTCCTATTAGATATATTTTCAAGGTCAAATAGATATATATTTTATATGGACAGGCCTTCTTCAAACACTTCAGAGATCTACAGCATATGGCATTAAAGATATTTCAGTAACAAAAGTTTTCATTATTTTTATAACAACGAGATGTCTGTTCCTGGCAGCACCAATCTTCTTCAGAGAAGATGGTGGGCACTGAAGAAGCTCTATATGGGACTGATCTTCTTTGTGGCAAAAGTTACGTATTGGGCAAGAAAGTGCCCTTGCCTCAACTGCTGACAACATGATGTCTAATATGGACAAGCAGAACACACAAAAAAGAACTGCTAAACCTTGCCAGAACAAGGTAAGATCTTTAAGAATATCCTGCTTCATAGAGAAGTCTTTCAGATATGCTAGGCCTGTAGGCAAAAGATGGATGCCCTAATGCTGCAGAGAAACCTTGGGTGACTGCTTTTTTTTTTTTTTTTTTTTACATTTTTTGAAAGTTGCTTGCTTGCAATCCTGTTAATAATATTTTCTTCATATATATATATCAATATATATATATTAATGGATATATATATAAATATAAAGCTTTCTAGTGATAGTTTTAAAAAAGAAACTCATTTATAGGTTAAAGTGTATCAGTCTGAGAGACAGCAAAAGACAGTTTTCAATTAGTAATAGAAGTTAGATAGAAAGTAAATTACAGAGAATTCTTTAGACTTACCAAAATAGGATAAATAATGAAATACTTTCTTAGAATTTGTCAATTGTTGATGGACTGCACATTACTCATGTAACTGTTGTTTGTATATATTGCATATACTTAATATTCCTATTGTTTTGTGTTAGTTATAATCTTTTTAATTTTTTAAGTGAAAGAAGATGGTAATATATTTTATATTTAATAAAATCAGCATGAAATATCAGAGAAGAGAATCACTCACTGTCAAGCCATGGGATCAGAGAGTGGTAACTCACTACTTTAATTCCATCACTTGGGAGACAGAGATCTTTCTGTATTTCTATGAGTTCAAGGCCTAATCACCAAATAGTAGTAGCTCATATCTTTAATCCTTACTCTAGAATTATGATGCATAGTAAAACCTGAAATGAGACAAGTGGGCGGGGAAGATATTTAAGGCAGAAGGAGGTAGAGATTCAGGCTTTCTGTAGAAGCAACCAACCAGGGAGAAGGACACTTGAGGACTGTACCCTGTTCAGCGTGAGAAGTTGGCTGGATGAATATTGACTATGGTCTATTTCCTCTCTCTGATATTCTAGAATTTCCCCAAGATCTGGCTCTGGGTTTTCATTAAGTACTAACTAGAATCTGTGCAATACACATGCAAATAAAATTTACATTTATTTTGCTTTTGTGTTAAATCAACTTAAATAAATTAAAGACTTAAATGAAGTACTTAAAACTATTAAAACATACTTTTAAAAGGAAAATGATGAAAAGGTCTATGACATTGGTATATGAAAAGGTTGCTTGTTCATAACTTTTAAAACAGAATGAAAAAAATATAAGTAAGTAGCATTTCACCACATTAACAATATCTACATAGCAGGAGAAAAAAAACCTGAGTGACGAGGTGGCCTATTTGTCTTAATTACTTTCCTGCTGCTTGGATGAAGCACTATGACTGAAGCAATTTAAAAAGAAAAGTGTTCAATTGGGCTTACATTATCAGAGGGTCAGAGTCCATGATGATGGAACAAATGCATGGTGGCAGAAACAGCTGAGAGTTCACATCTTGGTCCATAAGTAAGAGGCAGAGAGATTCTCACTGGGAATGGTACAAGTCTTTTGAAACCTCCAAGTCTGACCCCGGTGATGCACCTCCTCCAATAAGGCCACACTTCCCAATTTCTACCAAAAAGTTCCACCAACTGGCAACCAAGTATTCAAATATATGAATCACTGTGGGCCATTCTCATTCAAACCACCACACTATGGGTTAGAGACGATATTTGCAAATAAATAACCCCATTTAAAAATGGGCTACAGGCTAGCCAAACGGTGGTGACACATGTCTTCAATATCAGCACTCCAGAGACAGAAGCAGGCAGATCTCTGAGTTTGAGGCCAGCCTGATCTACAGAGTGGATTCCAGGATGGTCAAAGCTACATCAAAAAGCTGCCTCAAAAACCAAAACAAAAATAAATACAAGCTTGAACAAATGTTCCTCAAGTAGGCAACAGATATATAAAACTGTTCAATAATGGCTGAAAGGCACCTGAAAAAGTGCTCATCATCTTTAGCCATCAGAGAAATGCAAATCAAAACAACTTTGAGATACCACCTTACACCTGTTAGACTGGCTAAGATAAAAGGCACAGATGACAGCCTATGTTGGAGAGGATGCAGAGCAAGGGGAACACTACTCCATTGTTGGTGGGAGTGTAAGCTTGTTCAGCCACTTTGGAACACAGTTTGGCGGGTTTCTCAGAAAATTGAGAATCAATCTCCTCAAGGACCCAGCAATACCACTTCTGGGTGTGTACCCTAATGATGCACAGTCATACTCCAAAGGCATTAGCTCAACTATGTTCATAGCAGCATTATTTGTAATAGCAAGAACCTGGAAACAACCTAGATGTCCCTCAACTGAAGAATGGATTAACAAACTGTGGTACATCTACACAATGGAATACTACTCAGCAGTAAGAAAAAATGATATTCCAAAATTTGCAGGCAAATGCATGGACTTGGAGAATATCCTCCTGAGCGAGGTATCACAAACTCAGAAAGAAAGATAAGCAGAGTATTAGTGGTCTCATAATAGTGGTCTCACTCATTAGTGGTCTCTAAACAAACAAACAAGAAAAAAGCCAAGCATGCCCAAGCTGGAAACCACAACCACTGAACAGCTTGGGATCAGAAACATCCTGGACTGACTCTTCCGGATCCCACTCCAACTATAGGAATACCAGACTCACTCTTGAGGGAGGGTTCAAAACTGGATTTGCCAGGAGTGGAGACTGATCCAAGAATTATTGGTTCAGTGGGACCATGGGGCTGTCTGGTCCCTGCCCTGGGAGGGGATGGGGAGTTGTGGAGAAGAAAGAATGACCTGATGTCGCGGGAGGGGGAAGGCACCTTGAATAAGGATATACAGGGATAGAAAGTGTGACTTCTTTGTTCATAATAATAATAATAATAATAAAAGTATACAGAAAAAACTGTTCAATATACTATCATAAATTATAAATTATAACCACAATATAACATCACTTCGGACTCCTTAGATGATGCATCAAAAATAAAAATAAATGTTAACAATGACATTTTAAAAGATGAAACCTTTATGTACTATGGTGGGACTGTTCTCTGTATGCAATTCTATAAATAAAGGGCTGTTTTGGTCTGTGTACAGCACTGGAGAAGTGGGTGGAGGAATTAGAGACAGGTAGAAGGAGGGCAGAGACAGACAGTCTCCAGCAAGCCACCAAAGGAGCAGCATATAGGACTACAGGTATAGGCCATCAGCCACAGCCACGTGGTCAGGTAGATTAATGGAAATGAGTTAAATTAAGATTAAAGAGCTAGCTAGCAATGTGCCTGAGACATAAGCCAAACAGTATGAAATTAATATAAGCATCTGAGTCATTTTTAAAGGGATAAAACCTGCCACAGGCAAGTCAGACCTCTGGCCCAAATGGTTTCAGAAATCTTTTACAACAATATATTATTAGTGGTATCATAAATTGGTGCAGTCATTTTGGAAAACATAGAATGTCTTCAAAAAATTAAAAATCATCATGTGAGATCTAGCAATATCACAACTGCTTGTATATAAAAAGGAACTAAAATCTGCATGCCAAAAGATGTCTGTATTTTCATGTTCCTTGCAGTATGATTCATGATAGCTAAAACATAGAAATAGATTAAGTGTCCATTAATGGATAAACAGATGCTAAACTACAGGGTATAGACACATAATGGAATAGTGTTTGGCCTGAGAAAAGGAAATTCCATAACTTATGCCAATATAAGGTAAATGAACCTGAAAGTTAATATGTTGAGACAAATAAGTCAGACACAAAGAAGTAAGTGACATATTTCCTCATATGTGGAAGGTAAAATTGCCCAAACTTGAAAAGAGGAGAATACTGGTTACTAGAAAGATTTGAGGAGGAAGAGAGAACAACTCATTAGCCAACAGCATAAGGGATAATTTTGGGGAGAGAAAGTTGGAGGGGTATCTTAGCAGTTGAGAATACTCTTGTAGAGGAACCAGGTTCTATTTCCACCATCCACATGGTGGTTTGCAACCATTCATAGTTCCAATTCCAGGGAATCTAATACCCTCTTTCTGGCCTCCACAGGTACCAAGCACACACATGATGCACCTATATGGAGGCAATACTCACACATAAGAGAAAGTGAATACAACTAAAGTTTAAAAATGAGTAAGTTCTGGTGTTGTATTGAGCAAGAAGAGATCTATAATTAACCATGGATTATAAATTTCCAAAATAGCTATAAGATATAATCCTAAACATATTTATCACAAAGAATTAAATATTTGAGATGATGGGTATGCTAAATTCCCTGAATTGGTTATTTCACAAAGTTTACATGTAATGAAACATCAAACTGCAGCTTATAAATACATGAAATTGCTATTTATTCATTAAAATCAAGGTTAAATTAAAAAATAGAATATAACTGCAAAGAGAAAATTATTCAGCAACCAAAGAAAGGAATACTACCAATACATGCTACAATTATAATTAAGTCAAAATACATACTGAGTGGAAGGTATCATGCCTTAAATGTTATATATTATACATTTATTCCTTTTAAATATCTCTAAAGGTAAAATTTTCATAGAAAATTAATTATTTTCTAGGTCTTGAAGTATTCCTTAAAACACTGCAAATGGGTACAGATGGTTTATATATTCTACAAATGGCTTGTAGCAATTAGTTGCACAACATTCTAAATTTAATAAAATCATTGAATGGTCTACTTTTAATGAATACATTTTTGATACAAAAATTACACTTCACTACAACTTTTTAAAGAAGATAACATTTGCCAGGTTTGGTGGTACACTCCTTTAATCCCAGGACTCAGGGAGGCAGAGACTGGCAGACGTCTATGAGTTCGAGGCCAGCTTATTCTACAAAGTAAGTTCCAAGACAGTCAGAACTACATAGAGAAGGCCTGTCTCAAAAACAACAAAAAGATTTCTGATGAACCAGATTATCATTTTAATGTAGATTTTATTTTGGAGTCATTTTTTATTTCTGCCAGCAGGTGGAACCCTTTAGATTTATTTTGTTTCATAACACTAGATTAAACCAACCCTTTGTGATCCATTTTCATTTTTTTAAAAATAGTTTTATTCAATGTTTGATTCTGAAACAGAATGAGCATATTTAAGAATGGTCAATATATATTCCCTACATTTTTATTTAATTAATGGAACACATTAATATATGTAATTGAAATTATGATTTCACAGATACTTGGTCAAAATACACTTATCATAGAAAGGGTAAATTCTCAAAATATTCTTTGTACTTTCAATAGTACAAAAACACATAACCTAAAGAAGCCTCCATTCTATGGAATAAGGGCTTTCAAATCAAATACTCTCTGTAGTCAAACAGTAAATGTTTAGGATCTGTGGGATTTGCACTGTCTACCAAAACTATCTATTACTATAGTGGTGCAATAATACCCGCAGATAATATGTGGGCAGGTTTGGGCTTTGGTTCATGGTTTTTAACTTACCCTTGCTCCAGGCCAGAACCTCCTAACTTTGAATGTGAACCTGAATCAACAGGATTTGCTAAAATTTAGATTGTGAGGTCAGTTCTCTGGAGGATATGGTTAGGCAGATCTGTGGAAGGACTTGAGGAAATGTATTACCAATAAATAAGCTTCTAAGTGGTGCTGATAAAGTTGGTTCCAGGTGCAGACTTTACCTTAGGAACCATACTCTAGGCCATATCATCATCTCTGCTGCTTTATTATTTGTTTATTATGTGTGTATAGTGTGTGTGTCCAATGCCATATTTGGACTGCTGAGGCACACAACCTCATGGACTGGGCAAATACAAGGTTCTTGACATCTCCAGTGTATGATAACCATTGTTGAATTAGTATGACTACCAAGGCACCCATTCTTAAGAACCAAGCATCAACTCAGCCATTCAGATGTGAGAGATGTGTGTGTGTGTATGTTACATGAGTACTGCTACCGAGAAGAGGTCATTAGATCCTTTGGAACTGGAGCTACAGGTAATTTTGAACTGCCTGATGTGGTACTGAGAATTGAACCCAGGACATATGGAGGAGTAGTGAGCTCTCTAAGCCATTGAGCCATCTCTCCAACACACGTTGCTTTATTTCTCAATTTTTTTTATTAAACAGGTAAAACATATATCAAAACATAAACTTGTAATATTTTCTAAAGAGACAGTTTGTAAAGAGATTGGGTCAATGGGAAGTAAGACTTTATATTGTGACTTGCATGGTTCAATTATCACCATCTGTTAGAGGAATGTACTATTTTTTTTTTTATTAAGGATGATGCTATAGAAAATACCTCTTGTAGAGGCTCACAGGCTGAGAATGTGTTGACATTAGTATGAGAAGGTGAGAAAAGAATCACCCACCACTGCTTTCATCCTGACATAATCCCTATATTTTAATGCATGTTTTTACATAGCTAAAATCATATTGCACATTTAACTTTGAAATATGGTTTCTTAAGCATCATGATCAGAATCACAACCCTTGTGATTAAATACTATTTGTAAACATTATTTTTAATAGATATGTAATTTCCATTACATATAAGTATATTTTAGCAACTATTCCTACCCCATCCATAATTCTTGGATATTTCTGTCTCAGTGTTTATTAGAAATAATCTTTCAATGAATACCTTGGTGCATAAATTTGTCTTCATTTTAGATTTCTTTCAAAATGCACAGAAATGGAATTACTGATATTTTTAAAGTTCATGATACACATTTGAGGCATCTTATCCTTAGCATCAGAGGAACAATTACAATGTTCCTGGCCATTTTTACTACTTTTCCTTGTTACACACACATTCATACATACATGCGTGCACACACACACACACACACAGCTATGATTGGCTTAATTTTCTCAAGTATTTGAGGGGAAGTCCCCTCTTCCTTTTTGTGTGCTGAGCCAATACCCTATGCCATTATTTGTTCATTTATGCTGTTATAACAAAATACCATAAACTGGATGACTTAAAAACAATGAAATTCCTTACAGTTCTGAAATCTAGGAGTTTAAAAATCAAGGCACTGCCATGTTGTGGACCTAGGAAGCACCTGTTTTCTTGTTCTTAGCCTCTTTGTGATCTCATAAGGTAACACATTAACAATAGCAAAAGGTATAGGATGTAAGACAGTTTCTTGGATCCTGTTTTATAAAGACCCAAAATTCTGTTCATGAGACCTGTGATGACTGATTTTATTGTAAACTTGCTACAAATAATAACCACTTAAGTAGGGAACCTCAATTGAGTCCTGATTGTCTTACCTGACATGGGAGGGTTCACCCTCAATGTGGGTCGTACCTTCTGGTAGCAGCCAGGATAAAAGGGCAAAGTAGAAGTAAAATGACTAACCTTTTGTTTCCTTGGCCTTTTCTCTTGGCTTTGAGTTTGTTTTCCTTGTTGCTGTGGCCAATTTCTCTACTGATACCAGAACCAGCATTTCCAGGCTTCAGGATCAGCATCTCTCTAGAAAACCTTCAGGTTCCCAATGGCAAATTTAGACTGCTGAGGCACACAACCTCATGGACTGGGCATACAGGGTTCTTGACATCTCCAGTGTGTGATGACCATTGTTGAATTACCATGACTATCAAGGCACCCATCCTTAAGAACCAAGCATCTACTGCTACCATTGGTTAATAAAGAAGCTGCTTTGGACCATGAGAAGACAAGATATAGGCTAGACAGGGAATCTAAGCAGAGATACAGAGGAATAAAGGTGGAGTTGGGGCAGACACTGAGAGCTGCCAGGGAAGCAAGATGTAAAGGAACACAGGTAAAGCCACAAGACACATATGGATATATAGATTAATATAAATGTATTAATTTAAGATGTAGGAGATAGTTAGCAATATACCTGAAACATAGACCTAACAATTTGTAATTAATATAAATCTCTGAGTAAATTCTCTATAAGCAGTTGTAGGACCATGTGGACCAGAAGACACAGAGAAAGGTTTCTGTCTACAATTGGTGCCCAAATATGGTGGCAAGAATTTCTACCTAAAACTTGAGAGAGTTTAAGAAAAGATTCTAAAACAGAGACAAGAGCAGCTTCCTCGTTTATGTCTCTCATTATGGACCATAGTACAGTGATGTGCTCCCTGGCCTCAGCAGGCTTCAGCAACGATATGGCAAATTTCTGAGGTCTCTCCTGGACAGAGGTACAAAGAGGTTCTCTCAGCCACTGCCTGCAGACATAGGAGCACAGCCGTGGCTTAAAAAAACACCTCCACACTACTTCATACTACTTTTCAGAAATGGGGATGCAAGCAAGCATGGCTCTGTACCTGAGCCAATGAGTGAAAAGCAATTTCATGTGGGATGTCTTTCTGTATGCTGTGAATATCATTCGTAAATAAAGAAACAGTTTCAACCTATGACAAGGCATCTTACAAGTAGGTGGGAAATCTGAGCATGGATAAAGAGGAAGGAAGATGGAGTCAGACAGAGATGCAATCCAGCTACCCAAGAAGCAAGGTGTAAAGAAATAGGTAAGCCATGGGCCACATGGCAACATAGATTATTAGAAACTGGTTAAGATGCAAGAGCTAGCTAGCAATATGCCTGAGCCACAGGCCAAGCAGCATGTAATTAATATAAGTATCTGAGTCATTTTGGGGAGACTAAGCAGCAGTGGGCAGGTCCAGACCTTGGAACAAGACTGGGACAGATAATCTTACTACAAATGCTGCCCAATGTGGGACGCCAGATATTGTATGAATTATTTACTGGCAATTGATTATATAAAGAAGCATTATTTTTAAGGAGTTACATAAATACTCACTGATACAAAATTGAACCTTAAGGCAATTCTTGAAGAGTTGAACTGTCCCATGCAGTGACAGTGTCAATCCTCTTTCCAAGAACACAGGAGCAAACAGGAGGGGCAGGAAGGATATGGCTGGGTCTTCAATGGGGGCTGCCCACACCTCATTCAGGGTCTTTGGACCCCAAAGATACACCTCTAGGTCTCCCTCAATAACACCTAAATCCCACCACACAGATTGGGATGGGGCTAGCAGCTAAAGCCACAACTTTAGCAGTTTAAAAACTCTCCTGGTAGAAGAAGTGAAGCTATCTCTATTTGCAGATGATATGATTGTATACATAAGTGACCCACAAAATTCTTCCAAAGAACTGCTACAGCTGATAAACACCTTCAGCAATGTAGCAGGATACAAGATAAACTCAAAGAAATCAGTAGCCCTTCTATACGCTAAAGATAGAAGAGCTGAAAAAGAAATAAGGGAAACATTACCC